>JAXIVH010000047.1:231486-243986 GCA_036785325.1 Urophycis tenuis | reverse complement strand
TGCAAGGTTAGTTTTATTTCTAACATTATTCTATCAACACAGGCATTTACATCAATAGTCTGGCGTTATAATGTATTTGCTTGTTTTTATTAGCAGTCTAGCCAAAACTGTTGACTTGTGCTAGCCTAGCACCAGCGAACTCTGCAACTAGAAGAACTGAATGAAATGGGTTGAAAACGTCTCCAATGATAAATAACACACAGAATAACTTGGAAATGAGGTCCTATGTCAAAAATTCTAAACTACCCCTTTCATCACTTAGCCGATTTCTCCATTTGTTTTCTGAAAATAACATGCCGAAAGTAAATAGATCTTGACAACTGCAAAAGCTACATTACAGTATATAATGCTGTAATATGTAGGCCTAACGCTAGAACAAAGCATAAGTGGAATATTTAACACAAACAGGTGGATATTTCGAGAACCCATTGCACAATTTTTAAGTTGGCTGCTATATTGAAAGGTCTGGTTTAACAATCACAATTGCATCAGATGGCATGGTTGAAGATAATTTAGATATTTCCTGTGAAACCCTCTCTTAGCTACTATATATTGATTGCAAACAAAATGCTGCAAAATGCTGCCCAGACACTGGATTATCCATTTATGGTGGTTTAATGCGATCAAATAAACGTTGGTGACAAAAACAACAAAGGTAAGACACATTTTCGGTTCTATATTTATACTGTAAATATAAAATAGTTTATATAAAAGTTTATATAAAATATGATTATATTATATAAAGTGAAGCTTATTCTTGATCATTTTTTTGCCTCTAGTTCGGCGAGTTTTAATAACTATCATTGTTACATGCTTCTATTTTTGTTTGGGGTTGAAATTTGTTTGCTCATTGTTCGCTCATTGTAGCTCACATGATAGACAAAAACAACATGACGACAATTATTTTCAGACAATGATCATAATTGGGATACGAGTGGACAAGAGTGTGAGTGTGAGTAACCATTCTCAATGTGACACCTATTTTGTTTTCCTTTGGGTGACTGGGAGCATTTATTAAATGTTCTTATTTCAATTCGAACCTTGGTAATTAAGTTCTATTTTTGTTGTCCACGTTTATTCAGCCGGCATGAAACAATGCAGTAAGAGCGCTCAGAGCAAAGTATCTAAGCTGCACTTTTAGTAGTCCATCTTCAGAACATTGCAGTTTCACCAGGCAAACCCACGTCCATAACATCTACCACCACATAATGACGTACCCTAGTGTAGGTGCAGTCGGATTCTCTTAGCACTGCGGTTGTCTTTTCCTTATGTCCTTATGAATTTTCCTGGACCTCATGACATTTTCCATCAAGGTCAAGGAAAATAGGTTTGGAAGGACATAGGACATCATTTATTTGACTATTGGGGTGCAGCCACAGAGAGCAAGCATTAGAAAAGGAGTGACGGATGTAAACAGATAGACAGAACATTCCCAGATAGGAAATGGGTTCACAACCAAGAATTACATATTTGAAAATATTAAAGGAAAGAGCAAGGGAGCAATAGAGAGATAGATGGAGAGTGTGTGAATGAGCTAGAAAGTCAGAGAGAGAGAGAGAGAGAGAGAGAGAGAGAGAGAGAGAGAGAGAGAGAGAGAGAGAGAAAGAGAGAGAGAGAGAGAGAGAGAGAGAGAGAGAGAGAGAGAGAGAGAGAGAGAGAGAGAGCAAGAGATACATAGAGAGAGAGAAATGGAGAGTGAGTGAGAGATAAACAGAAGCCACACCTTCAGAGCATCCCTCAGAGATCTCCAGCAGGTAGGTGAGAGCATCAGACCCCCCGTTGTCCTGGGGAGGATCTGCAGCAGGAGGGAAAGACACGGCTTACTGGGATGGACTTTGTTCTTCTACCTCACACTTGAATCTTAACAATCTTACAACAACAGGTCCCCAAGGAGCATGCAGTTGTGAGGGTATCTACCTTACAGGTTAGGCTGCAGACATTGGGGTTCAAACCCAGAACCTTGCACCTGGGAGTCAAACAGCTACTATACCAGCCTACTTCCCAAATGATTAATTGTGAACATGGAGAGTCTTTACTAAGAGTAGAGACAGAAGAGACTGCTGTACATAAAAATATTTACTGGAAACAACCGACACGACATTTTAATTTACATAGTTGAATTTACACTTCTGCCACATTGAGGCCATTACCGCCAGCACCATACACATTACATACACATGCATACATGACATTACTTATGCATATACATATACACACATTACATTACATAATCATATACATACATTGCATATACACACACACTACATTACATTCACTGCATACAGCCATTCTTAATCTGTTAGTGATTAGATTGCACCATCCCTATCTACAGTATGTAGGAATGGTTTATGTGTCCCAATCACAAAGTTTTTCTTTCTAATTGGTTGCAACGCACTGGTGTGAATTTTTCATAGTTCATTTCACTGCATTCTCTGATTGGGCGCAGCCTCACTTTGAAGTCTCTGTGAAAAAAGTGGTTGCTCAATGCAAATATAGATTTGTTTAGATCATTCTAAAATGAGTAATACACACTGTTTATAACAGAGGATGCTCTGCAGTACTTCTGAATACATTGGGCCACATCCAGCCAGACAATGTATTATATTACACATTATAGTCCCATTAGGACCTATTGGTTTTACCTCAAAAGGCCCAGAGTGGCTATTGAAAATACATGAACGATGAGTATTAATGTGGATACTGTGGTTGGTGATGTGATGTCACGACTCCTAAATGCTAATTCCCAGACGTCTGTTAGGTGAAATTTAAAACAAATCTGTTCATGCTTACTTTATATTTATTGAGGCCTGATTTTACATGTGCAATTATGCAATATGAGCCTACATGTGTGTAGAAGCATGTGTATGTGCATTTTTGTGTGTGCATGCATACATATGCATGTATGTTTTGTATGTATGCATGCATGGGAATGTGTGTTTACCCCAGGTAACTGTGAATCCGTATGGGGTGGCTGTGGTCACGCAGGGTGTGGAGGGGGGTCCCGGTTTGTCTGGACTAGTGGTGCAGACCAGTACCTCGCTGGGGCTGCTCCGGCCCTCCATATTAGACGCTGTCAGCTGTCAGAGAGACCCAGAGAGCCAGAGAGAGAGAGAGAGAGAGAGAGAGAGAGGGGGATACAAGAGTTGGGGAGCAGGGGGAAGGGAGCATTAGAGAAAAATAATCAAGTCAATAAAAAACGAACACCCCTCCTCCAAAATCTTTCCCAATAGATGGCAGCTTCTATTGGTGACTATTGTGGCTGGTTTCCTTGAAGCACTTACACATGCATATGCAACCTGCAAGTGGCACACATAACATTAGCACATACACTAAAGCCTGGTTTATACTTCTGCGTAGGGATCGCGTCGTGATCACGCAATGGCCACGCCGTTGCTCGGACGCCGTCATGAGCCCGTGATACTTCTGCGGAGGGATTGCGTTGGGTTTACGTCTCAAAATGCAATTAATTGCCACACCGGTAGAGGGACCAGACCATTCTGGTCATTACATATACGGATTACTAGCGAGTTAAAAAAAAGTTTCGAGTAGAAATTAAGGCAAAAGTTTTATACGTTTTTTTTTATCAACAGATATGTATATGATATTTATATAATATACAGCTATGTAGTTTATTATGGATTACTTTCTAAATGTATTGATCTAACGTGACATTACCGTTCTTTATCAAGAACGGCTTTTTAACTCGCTAGTAATCCGTATGTAATGACCATTCTGATCATTACAAACGGACACACACACACATATATATATATATATATACATGTTGTCGCCAATCAGTCGAAGCATTTATCAAGGCTGTGTTTACACCGTGGCGGTGTTTACGAGTGGAAACAGGAAAAGCGATCTCCAGCCAATGTAGCTCGCGGACCAATCACAGCCAAAGCCAACGCGTTGGGACGGCGTAGAGACGGCGTCGCCTCGACGCGGGTCTAGGATTTGGGGAGGTGCACGTCGAGGACGTAAAGGGTCCGCAAAGGGTCCGCAAAGGGTCCGCCGTCCCAATGCGTCGCGTCGACGCGGAAGTATAAACGAAGCATAACTAGGCCTTAATACTTGGAACACAATTCAAAACTTTTGCCAACAGACATACTACTCGATAGAATACAAACCTCTTGCGCACACACATACCACTTGCACACAATACAAGTCTCTTGTGCACGCGTTCTACTTGTGCACGCAAATTCTACTATAGACACACAGGTTCAACTTGATACGAACTACTAGTTTGTATCAACTAGTACTTGTATGTCCTTTATGCACTTTAGAAGGTACACAAGTAAAAGTACAGTACACATAGGGTAGGGATGATTGGGGAGATTGGTTGTGTGATGGATCTCTCTCTCTCTCTCAAAGAAATGCATAAAAAAAGAGAATTGGGAGCAGAACTGGGAGGTGTGTACTGAGTGACAGGACATTTAAGCGGTGTCTAACAGACAAGCCTATTACACAAATGCCCCTGAGCAACACGCAAATATAAAGTATATAGGTATTCTCACCCTGAACTTATACTGGGTACTCCTCTTCAGGCCTTGTACAGTACAGGTCAGGTTCTCTCCAGTGTACTTGGGGTGAAAGTCAATTCCCTGTGGGATGGGACACACACATATCACAGACATGTGTCAGCAGATAGGAGACATGGTGTGTGTGTGCGTGTGTCTGTTAACTATTTTGTGAGCACTTAAATGATTTATGTTAAATTACTGTTTTGTGAAAGCTTGTTTTGACAAGAATGGCTTGAAACTGGACACATCCAGAAAAAAGGGAACTCCTGTCGCGTATTATGGTGGCTGGCTACCATAGGTAGCTGTCCCCTGGCCCAGCTATTCCAGCATTGCTAAGCCATGTGTGAAAGGGCCATTTAACCATTGAAATGTTCCAGAACGTGGCTGCATGTGCGAATCGTGAAAATCCCTACCAGTGGCTGAAAGGTTATCCCAGGTTGTCGGAAACTATGTTTGAAAGAGGCTTTTGAGGATGAGTGTGTGTGTTATGTTTGATACATTAACATAATTAACGTAATTAAGTTTCAAGTTTCAGTTTAATTTATAATCAACTGTGCAGTATCACTTGTAGTCATACTGTACAATTAATTGTATTGGATGAGGCCCACTCCAACATGGAAGGAAAATCTAAGAAAAATAAATTATTATACAGTATTATACATACAGTGTCGGAATAAACATAGTGTCAAAATTATTGAAATGATACAAGTCGGAATGTTTCCATTACGTGATCACGGCATATAAGTATTGTACATTTGTGTGGAATTGTACATGAGAGACAATAGGTTTGAGGTATAGTTCAGCTGTTCAGACGCCTGATGGCCTGTAGGTAGACACTGTCCTTTAGTTGTGAAGTGCGTGACTGACTGTAGGGTCTTCCAGATGGTAGCGGGGTGAACAGTGAGTGTGCTGGGTGGCTGGGGGCCCTGGTGATCTGATGTGTGTGTATGTGGTTATGTGATTGTGTTTGTATGTCACTCACGCTGTTGTCTTCTTGGATCTCCAGGGTGTACTTGAGCTGCTCCTCGCTGGGGCTCCCCTCGGGACGGGCCCACTCCAGCGTGACCCAGGACACCCCTGCCCTGACCAGCCTGGGGGGCAGGGGCAGGGCAGGCAGCGAGCCCATGGTGTAGAACACTACCTCCGGGCTGAAGCCACTGCACACCGTCCCATACATATTCAAACACACAGAGTTACAGTCAGCTACACACTCACATTGTCAAACACACATACAGACACACACACTCATCAAACACAAACACGCACACAAACACACATAAAAAGCCATGCACACACATATACACATTCATCAACAAGCAAAGATAAGAATACAGATACTCAATCCTCCATTTCTCCTGAAGCCAGAATGAATAGAGTGGCGGCTCTGCCCACAGGTTGGACTATGGACATTAGGGGATTGAACCCAGTACCTTTCAATTGGGTAGTCAAATGCCCTAGCAGTCCTCCTTTAAGCACACTACACACACATACAATGAGTGAAATAAGGGCTCATAAAGGGTCATGGGTCTGAACGGGGGCCACAGTGGACTAAAGTACACCTTCTCTCCTTCCGTCTTTCGCTCACAATCTATCTCTCTCTAAATCCATCTCTCCCAGATGATATCTGTCTTGCACCTCATTTCTCTCCATCGTTCTACTGCTCGCTATCTCCACATATCTTACTCTCTACAGCTCTATTCCTCCTTATGATTTTCTCTTTTTATCCCTTCCCATCCCTGTACTCCTCCATTGTTTTTGCCTGTGTGTGTTTGTTTGGTAGTGTGCATGTGTGCAATATTATATACTTGCAATGTGTGTATGTGTGTATGTGTAGGGGGTGTGTGTGTGCATGCATGTGTGTGTCACAAGTGAAGGACCTGGTGCCGACGTCGTTGAGCGCAGCCACCCGGAAGGTGTAGCCGCTTGCTGGAGAGAGCCGTGTGATCTTACAGTGTTTCTGGCTCCCATAGTAATACTCTCTAAACACACTGTTCTTCTTCCCCTGGAGGTGGAGATGGAGGAGGGATGGAGGAGAAGAGGAGAAGAGAGGGGGAGATTAGAGCGAGGAGAGAGAGAGAGAGAGAGAGAGAGAGAGAGAGAGAGAGAGAGAGAGAGAGAGAGAGAGAGTGGGTGGCCAGGAAAGTATTAATTTTGTTTGTGATTTAATATTAAAATTCAAGGTGGAGGTATAGGTATAGGTTATTTGAGGTGTGATAAAGCATGTTAACAAAAATATAAAAAGATAAATAAGGAAACACAAATCAAAATAAAAAATAAGGAAAGAAGGAAATGTGGAAAGAAAGAAAGAAATTAGCTAAAAGCAAGCCCACTAATAACATACCTCATCCCATTCAACAAAGTAGTTTGTGATTTTGGATCCATTGTCCCCTTGGGCCTGTGGGACAGAGAGAGGGGGAAAGATAAGCAGAGTGAGGGATGGAGACAGAGAGAGAGGGGTAGGGGGCATAGAAGACAGGTAACCGGACAGACAGAAACCAAGAGACAGAGAAGGATGAGTAGATTATCTTGGGAATGAATAGGTGTAGGGCTATTTATGACAGAGACCTCTTTACTATTTATTTTGAATGTTTGTATTTACTATTTAGTCAAGTAGCAGACGCTGTTGTCCAAAGCAATGAACAGTGAATTATTATTGGATACATGGAGCAGGTAGGGGTTAGAGCATCCTGCCCAGGAATGCCTCCAAGTAGACCAACACAGACATCAGGTTCGAACCTCGGAGAGCAATGAACACTGCTTATCACCCCCAGCAGCACAAGAGACCCTTTAGTCTCATAGATACAATGTGTACATTGTATGTACACAGTATGTACACATTGTATGTACACAGGAGTTTGTGTTTGTGGAAGTTTATGTATGAGCGTAGTATGTAAGTGTGTTTGTGCACAAATGTACTGTTTGTGTGTATTTGGCATGTGTTTGTGTGTATACCTTCCACTGCAGGGTGAGGGTGCTCTTCGTGCGGTGTGACAGTTTAGGGGGGAAGGGGGGGTCTGGGACAGAACACTGGGTGGTGAACGCAGCCGCCTCAGAACACAAGCCTCTCACCGTGTTGTAGAGCGCCGTCACACTGAAGCACACACACACACACACACACACACAAACACACACACACTCATATACACCCATACAAACACACACACACATACATACACACTCATATACACCCACACACACACACACACACACACACACCACACACACACACACACACATAAAAACACACACACACACACACACTCATATACACCCATACAAACACACACACACATACATACACACTCATAGACACCCACACATACACACACACACACACACACACACACATACAAACACACACCAACACACACACTCATATACACCCATACAAACACACACACACATACATACACACTCATATACACCCACACACACACATACAAACACACATCACACACACACTCATATACACCCATACAAACACACACACACATACATACACATTCATATACCACCCACACACACACATACAAACACTACACAACACATACTCATATACACCCATACAAACACACACACACAACATACATACACATACATACACACTCATATACACACACAAACACACACACACACACACACACACACACACACACATCAAAACATCATAATAAATGAAAACACCAAGCAAATATATTTTTCATCATACAAGAATAGACATACCATAGAAATACAAAGGGGGAGACACCTACCGTATATGGTAATCTGTTGCTGGCCGGAGGTCTTTCAGACTGTACGTCAATTCCTCTCCACTAAAACACACGCACAAAGTAAGTAAGTAAGTAAGTAAATCAGTGAGATTGGTCTTCATTTTTATATATGTTATATATATTGTTATATATGTCAACTCCAACTTTTCTATACAAAAATCTTTGGCCTTCTTTTTTACTAATTGAGTCTGCCTGCCCATTTGGACCCATCTTTAGGCAACATAGACGGCCCCTGGTCAGCAGACACGTCCTGACTGTACCTGTACACCAGCCGGTACTTCCCGTCCCTGCCCTTGTCGGAGAGAGACACCTCGTAGGAGCAGGACACTGGCATCCCATTCCGTGCCTGTTCACCAGGCCCACCGGGGGAGCCCAGGAGAGCCGTGCTGCCCGCGCTTGGATGTTGGATATCTGCCACATGCACACACACACACACACACAGATAGAACACGTGAGTAACAGTTCCATTTAGGGCATTTAGCAGACATTTTTTTCCAAAGCGACTTACAATAAGTATAGTACATTTGTCAGAAGAAGGTGAAAAATTTAATTGCAGTTAAAACCGTAAGAAAGTCACCAAAACAAGTTTCAACCATTTACACCTGGCACACTTAAGTCTAGCATGTAATGGTCATCTAAGAACAAACTTGACTTTCACTTTCTTTGACTGTTTTGTGTCCCAGTCTAATGAAAGTACAATTAGAAAATAGCGTATCAGATTGTAATAATAACAACCTTTATTCTATAAAGCATTCTATAAAGATCAATATCCAAATATATCAAAGCACTTACATCAAAAACAAACTCAGAATAGAACCACAAATTCATAATAATAATAAGATTGTAATTAACTACAATAAATTAAACCAGGAGTGACCTTGAATTTTCAACGATTCAAATCATTGATATAAATAAATGTAGTCAACTTCATCTTTGATAGTGGAACTGCAGTGTGTTAAACTGTGCATGTGTAACAGCAGGGAATTCCACTGGCAAGATTGGGCTGCTAAAAGAGTTCTACCATAGCATTACTTGATTTATTAATTTATTGAAAGTAAAACATAACTCTAAAAATGTATATGAAATGATCTTGTGACCCCACTCTGGGAACCCCTGCCCTCAGCAACTCTCTGATCCTCTCTTTTAGTCACATCTTTCCCTCAACTAGCCAATTTACTTCAATGCCAAAAAACAGGGCATGAGAATGTATTCTTTTAATTTCCATACATCTCTGTCATAATTGTTATCCCCCCTCCCGTTACCTGCCTCTCCTCTTTCATCTCTCCCTGTTGCAAACTGTCTGGGAGCTCAAGGCATGGAGGCTGAAGGCAGGTCCTGCAGTGTGCACTCATGTCATCCATCAGAAGTCTCTTGGGACAACTCTTCTTCTACGCCTCTCTCTCAAGCTCTTTCTCTCTCCCTATTTCTCTTGATTATTTCCCTCCCTCTCCCTAATGCTCCCTTCCCCTGCTCCCCAACTCTTCTCTCTCTCTCTCTTCTCTCTCTCTCTCTCATCTCTCCTCTCTCTCTCTCTCTCTAAACTACCACTCTTTCCCTAGCTTTTCCTCACACACACACACACACAATCACACACCCACTTCCATTTTGTAACCCAGCTTTAGAAGCTAAGAGAAACAGGAGATAGAAAAGGGAATGCTGCCCTCATGTGTCCAGGTTAGTAAGTACAACTAAAATACATTACCATGATCCATTTAGACAAGACTGAATGAAGGGTTGTGTGTGTGTTTGTGTGTGACTCACCTGTGGTTTGTCGACTGCAGAAAGCATGTCTTGAACCCTCTTTCCCTCTGAGTCATGATCTGAGAGAGCGAGAGAGAGGAGAGAGAGAGAGAGAGAGAGAGAGAGAGAGAGAGAGAGAGAGAGAGAGAGAGAGATGAGAGAGAGAGAGAGAGGAGAGCGAGAGAGAGAGAGAGAGAGAGAGAGAGAATTTTTTCTTTGATCAGCAAGGCGCACATGGATTTCTGGAAAGACAGTTCTCAATATACATTATGATTTCAATATTTCAAAATGTATATCTTTAGCACATCTTTGAAATAATGCTGTGCATTATTTCAGACAGAGAGCTTCATTCCTAATATGTAGTTGTATTTTGTGTTATGTTTGTTATGTTTCATCCCAAAAAAACAATATCAAAAACCACTGCTGCAGACAGTGCTTACATTCCTGTCTGGAACTCTGGTTTCTCCATAGAAAATAATAAAGTACACATAATTCACATGAAAACAGTCATATGTTACAGTTAACTGGAAAGTACTAATTTGCTTTGCTTTTGGAGTGTGATATTCATTCCAATACGGAAATGGAAATTAATAAAGAAATACTTTTTCTTCAGGAAGGCAGTGGAGGAAACCAGGGGGAATGGAATTAGCAATTATTTGATTGTCAAACATAAATATTGTCACAGTAAGATAAGATAAGATAAGAAGTAATGTCAATTAAGATGCCTGGTAATTTTACATGCCTGGTGCAGATAGTGATACAGTTTATTGGGGCTTTCAGATTGAGTTGCTTTCAGGGAGACAGAAGGTTGAGAGGAAAAGTTTGAATGTGTGTGTGTGCCTGTGTGTGCGTGTGGTAATGACGTGGTCTTCCCTGTGATTCCCATAGCAGTGTTTTTCTGACCAATGTTCTGCTTTCTCCAGTCTGACTACTGTAGCTCAGACAGGTCCACGTGTGCATTTGTGTGTCACAACTATTTGCTGCTTTGGGTTATATACCGACTAACACAAACACACACATGTGCATACAGTACATATACACATACACACAAAAACAAATTCCGATATACTTCAAATAAGTATCCACCGTTTGCTTACAGTTAGTGAATGAATGATTGACTGTGTGTGTGTGTGTGTGTGTGTGTGTGTGTGTGTGTGTGTTTTCATGTGTTAGACTGTGCAGAGAGGCCCTACAGGGGTACCCGTTTTGAGTCATGGCAACAGTGATGTCATGGAGGCACAACCTTAACTTGACCCCCTCGATGTGTGTGGTGTGTGTGTGTGTGTGGGTGAGATAGAGGGTGTCTCAGATTACAAGGGGTTGTTGAACAGTGATGGACCAGGAGAGTCAAGCTACTGTGAATGTGTTTGTTTGTGTGTTGAAAGAGGACGCACACACACACACACACACACGCACACACAGCTGAACAACCAGTCTCTGTCCAATATATTTATTTATTTTCTAATGCACAGGCTAGTTTGTGGGCTAACACACAGCTAGCATTGCTAATAATGCTAACCAGCCCAACACTAGTTTTTGCAGCTCAGTCTACTCAAAGCATAGACAGCTTGGATCGCTTTCAGAACGTTGGTACTGTGGTGGTGACCAAAATAATGTATGCTACAATATACTACAATCTTTAACAAAAATGTAACTTAATTGTTCCTCAATATTAGCTCCAGAGTAGGGTTGGGCGGTAATACGGTAATAAGGTATCCCGCGGTATCTAAAAATAGCAACGTGTATCAGTTTCATTACCGTCATTAAAAAAATCTGCTGCGCATATAGGCCAGAGACACTTATATAGGTGGAGACACATCACTTAAAAGTCCTCCCATAGAAATGGATTGCGGCCGTTCGTAACGCAAAGATGGTGGAGTTGAGAAACTGGAAGTCCTGCCTTGCAGTAAAACTAGCCAATCGCATTGTTGAACGCTGTATGACTGACGGTTAGCCTTTTGTTTACTATCTCCGTCACTATGGTGGTAGCCATGCCGCGAATGTTTGCGCAGGCGTACTGAGAAATTGCCGTGTTAAATAATGTCTTTTTTAGCTTTATTTGAGCAATCTACTGGCAGTTTTTGACATCGTTCAATTCAGATTTAAACAAGGATTTGCACAATATACTTTTTAAGTCAGTACGACCCGCCAATCTGTTTCTGACCGGTGTAAGCGCAAGCCGACATTTTCGCGACTCCGTCTGAGCCCTACTAAGTGATTTTTAATTAGTCACGGTAATACCGTATACCCCGGTAAAATGTGGAGAAAGGTTTAACGGTATCAAAATGTGGATACCGCCCAACCCTACTCCAGAGGACTGTAAATATACAAATAGACTATACAATTACTGTCTTACAAATTTACTTTGACCTAAGCTTCTAAAATAAAAAGCTTCAACAACCAAAATTGGTAGCAAAATGTTGGCCAAATGTAACAATAAACATTTCTGGGTCTGAAACTAAGACAC
>JAXIVH010000047.1:27500-231286 GCA_036785325.1 Urophycis tenuis | reverse complement strand
TGTCATTATTATTACAACATTAATTCATTCTTGCAAGGCGGTCTGAGCTTTCAAACTAAATTATGTAACTTTCTTTTTTATTTCCACTTTTTAACGGTGACTAAGTCCCATAGTTTGGAGCATGAATCTGGTACACATTTCTGACTTGAGAGAGGCAAACTGTTCAAACACCCTGATCAAACCCTGCACATATTGATACAATAAGTGCATTGAAAATACATGTGTAAAGACAAAAGAAAATTGGCTTACAATTTATTGCAATCTTTCCTATCAAAAACACATTTAGCAAAAAAGTGTATACCTTATAGGAATAAGTCACCTTAGCTCGACAAACAGATGACTGAAGAATAAGTAACAATGTAAGACATGGGTACAGACAAATAGAAGTCTGACATAATACGTTTGCCAGATGAAAAACACAAACAATTATACACACACGTGTGTGGGACATCTAGTTGCTGCTTAATGTTATCTTGCCTTGCTTTCCTAGAGACCCCAGATACTCCACTGAAACACATTCAGTCCTCAAACATCCACATACACCCTCACCCACAGAGACAGCAAGGCATGCATGTGTGCTTGCATTAAATAAAATGATACCCCTCACATTCAACATGGTGGCATTCTTGCACGGCCATGTGCACACACAGACAGATACAGACAGAGATACACTTACACTTGAAAACAGACACACAAGCCAGAAACTGAATACTCATTGTATCAATTTTCCCAAATCAACTCATTTCCTTTAGTAGAGAGAGAGAGAGAGAGAGAGAGAGAGAGAGAGAGAGAGAGAGAGAGAGAGAGAGAGAGAGAGAGAGAGAGAGAGATGGAGAGAGAGAGATGGAGAGAGAATAGCATAGAAATGCAACAGCTGTTGGTGTGTATAAAGGGCCAGTGTTTAATAACCATATCCTGCCTTCTCAAACCTGTCCTTCCTTCCCATTAACTCTTAAGTATTCAACGCCACTTCTTTGTCCCTAATCATCTCTCCCCCCCTTACTCCTCTCCGCCCCCCCCACCCCCCCCCCCCCCCCCCTCTCTCTCTCTTCACATGTTAAAGTGGGGGCATTTCTGGTGTGTGAGTCATAGTCTGAACAGCATTGACCACCAGAGAGCAGGGGAAAGCATATGTAGGGAGAAGAGAGGGGGAGAGCAGAGAAGAGAGGAGAGGAGGGAGGAGAGGAGAAGAGGAGGGAGGAGAGTATTGGAGAGAAGAGGGGGTTTAGAGACTGGAAGTTTGACATTAACTGGGACTTTCCCCTCTCCGAATTCCACTGAAATGTGTGTGTGTGTGTGTGTGTGTGTGTGAAAAATCCAAAGGCAACCAGAGAAGGTAAATCTAAAACAATGTTAATTATCCATTAACCTCTTCCTCCACACACACACACACACACACACACACAAACACACACACCTACAACCACACACCCCTCTTTCTACTAATCCATGGAACACCCTCCTGCAGCCCGCCTCCCTGACCAGATACCTGCGCCTATCCAATCACAGCAGAGGTGACCCACTTCCTGACTCTGGAACGCAGAGTGCATTTACACTTACACAATATACTCCCACTCACATGCACGCACATGAACTGTTTTACAAATAGGAAAGAGAGAAGGAGAGGGAGAAACACAGAGAGAGAAAGATCAAGTGAAAAGGGGTAGGGAAGTAGAGGCTGAGCGAGAAATAAGAGTGAAGGGGAGTTAAGGGGGGAAAAAAATGAAGGAAAGAGGGGGGGGGGAGAAAGGGAGGAGTGCTCCAGCTGTACCCTGAGTTTCCAAGGAGCCAAAAGTTCCACGCATGGAAAAGCGCTCTCTCTCTCTCTCTCTCTCTCTCTCTCTCTCTCTCACTCTCTCTCTCACTCATTCTCTCTCTCAACCTTGGTTTCTTTATCATTGGAAAGTTCTAAACCCAAACACTTATCCACAGCTGTTCACTGTTTTTTTCTCTCATCGCTTTCACACACACGTTTGAATCCTAACATGCATGGACTCAGGAGTGTTGCTTCACTCCACCGGATCCCTCTCGCCCACCCACATTACTGTGAGTGGACCGGCCCGAAACAATGCCTCCAGCTTTCCAGGAAGCAGGCAGACTGGTCCAAGGAAGCAACACAGGGGTGGTGAGGGTCATCTCGCAGAGGAAGTGGCCTCACACGGAATGCATGGCATCACACATGACCAGTCTGGATCTCTCTCTCTCTCTCTCTCTCTCTCTCTCTCTCTCTCTCTATCATCTCTTGTTGAAACCAATTCCTTCCTTCCTTTCCTTCCAGTCTCTTCAAGTTCCACTCTGTGAGTTCATCAAGTTCATAGCTTAGCAGTGTGCAGGGCAGGGCAGGGCAGGGCAGACACACACACACACACACACACACACACACACACACTACTGCTTGCAAACTTGCGAAAAACAAACCATAACCATACTTCTTAACTGAACATATTTTTCACAATCAGTTCATTCACCATGCACAAGTTGCTTTGAATGAGGTGATTGATCCAATTAGGGTCAGACTGTGACTAAAATTATTTACACGTGTTCTGCAAACTTTCCATCCCGGCGACCGACAGAGTTTGCATGGCCTGGTTCCAAGCCTTTTAATTATATCCTGATTTATTATACAGCATAGTAAAATACAGTTTATACTTCAACTCAGGAACACGTTCAGCCACAGGCTCACTCAGCCACGTGCCTCAAAGCGCTTGGGGGCTCCTTCATCCCATCAGCCATCAGGCTCTAGGAAGCCCCAACACCACCAGACAATGGACTGAACAATGGACTGAACACCACACTACACATACACCACACCACACACCTTGGACTGTCTTCTAACCGTTGTTATTTTAGGACTATTCATATATTGTACCTGGAATAACTGTAAAAATTTGCACATCTTGCATCTTGCACATTCCGCACATTTGCACATCTATTTTTGCACTACGAACAGCTTCCAAGGATGTTTACTACGTATGCATACAGGTTCTCACTTTTTCACCGACCTGACTTTAAGAGCTCGCATTTAATTTAACTTATTTTAACCTAATCTTGCCTAGGTAGATCTATTTATTGTTATTGACTATAGTCAGGCTCTTATTGCACTCATCTATCCCCTGTACTGCTGGTCACTGTGAATTTCTCCTAAGGGGGATTAATAAAGGAATATCTTATCTTTACTTGTATTTTCCTTGTATCTGAAATTGGTGCATGCGCATGACAAACACTATGGCTTATTCAGTTCAGCTGTGTATCATTTGAAAGATGACCAGGTTGTACTGGGCTTTTCATCAGTGCACCTTGACAGTTGCATATTTATATGCACATTTTTAAATGTTAGTCTTAAGGTAAACTGTTTAAGTGGAGGTGGTTCAGTTTCTATGGTGAGTCTGTCTATGTAAGTCTTTCACTTGGAAGATATTTAAGACACACAAGAGAAGTGAAATCTGGGTGTCCGGGTTGTTAGGGTAGTACTGTCCTTTAAGCTGTTTTACTTTAAGAAGCATTAGCTATCTAAAAAAATAAATATGTATATTATAGTACAATTATGGAAGGCAGATAGATTCCAGATTTTTAAAATAATGTAATGCAGCATCAGCAAAGGGCTTTCAGCATAAACACAAGTGCACAAAACACACACCAACAAAACAAACACAAGCAGTCCTTCACAATAATAAAGGGGCATTTAGCAGACACCTTTGTCCAAAGCGACTTACATTCAGTACATTTGTGGGGTTCAACATGTGGACAGTTGGAGGGGATCAAGGGGATCAAACCGCCGACCCTACGGTTAGTGGACAACACGCTCTGTCCACCCGCTCTACCTACTGAGCTACTGACGCCCCCCTAACCCTAACCCACTCTGTCCACCCGCACTACCTACTGAGCTACTGACGAGAGCTACTGAAGAGAGAGAGATAAAGAGAGAGAGAGAGAGAGAGAGAGAGAGAGAGAGAGAGAGAGAGAGAGAGGAGAGAGAGAGAGAGAGAGAAGAGAGAGAGGGGGAGAGAGAGAAAGAGATTGGTAATTGGAGAGATTAAGAAATGAGGCAATGATGAGAAATGAGAAAGATAAATAGATGACAAGACAAACATAAGCAGTGGATGGATGGAGGAAGGCAATGTGTGAGGTAGGGACCATGTGACACACACACACACACACATATATGAACATCTTATCTTTCAGCATTGCCAAAATAAGCTATCTATCATACAACCACCCCACTCATATCATACAGAGTCGCTATGAGGAAGATCAGAGAAAGCACAAAAGAGAGACAAAGAGGTGTGCCCTCTGTGTGTGTGGATGTCTCTTCTTTCTTGGAAGGGCAGGGGGCAGTGTTGTTGTTATTGTTTTGGCAACTAATCATCCCCCCAGAAATACCACAGATAACACAGAGCAACACACACACACCACACACATTCCAAGGAAGGGGACTTTCACACACACATCTAGAGTGTTGCCCTTTGATGTGAATGTGGAAGCACTCAGGGGAGCGGTGTTGGTGGGGGGGTGATAGAGGGGAGGTCAGAGAGAGAGGGTAGTAAGGCATTGGTCAAACGGGAAGGGAAGAGGGAATAAGGGAGGTACAGAGAGGTAGGAATAAGCAAAGCGATTGTACCCATTGGGAGTCCACAGATTGGTAACTTCATACCACAGAAGGTGCAATACATTTACTTTGCTTCTAAAACTGCCCCCACCCCTGCTCCGGCAGGAGCTCAGTGGATAGAGTGGGTGGACAGAGCGAGTCATCCACTAACCATAGGGTCGGCGGTTCGATCCCCTCGATCCCCCTCCTCCAACTGTTCACATGTCGAAGTGTGCTTGAGCAAGACGCTGAACCCCAACTTGCTCCCCGGGCGCTGAACATAGTAGCCCACTGCTCCGATGTACCATAGGATGGGTCAAATGCAGAGAACACAGTTCGTTCACATATCTAAAAAAAAACTGAGAGAGACAAAAGGGTCCTCTCGTCTTCTATAGATAAGGTTATTTTCTACGCTGCTCAATGTGAAAGACATAGCATAGACATAGATAGCTGTCTTTCACATTGAGACAGAAGAGAGGATTGGTGAGTTATGGGGCAATGGAAATGTTCAACGCTTAATGAAAGTAAGCTGAGCATTCAGGATGAAAGAGCAGAAATGACAATGACAATGACAAGTGCACAAACCACACACCAACAAAACTCACACAAGCACTCGTTCACTGGGTTAGTAATAATAAAGGGGCATTTAGCAGACACCTTTGTCCGAAGCGACTTACATTCAGTAGATATGTGGGTTCAACATGTGGACAGTTGGAGGAGGGGGATCAAGGGGATCGAACCGCCGGCCCAACGCTTAAAATGACGCTTTGTCAGAATGACAATGGAGGAGAGAACAGAAGAGCAATAGGATATAAGGAGATAGAGAGAGAGAGAGAACAGGGAGATTAGGAGTAAAGTGAGAGAAGCAGAAGGTTGACGGTAAAATAATCTCTTTTGGCTGCTGTGGTGGCACCTCTGGACTGGCTGGGTCTTGGTAGTGTGTGTGTGTGTGTGAGTTGATATCACAGTACTGCAGTTAAACAGAGGTTACTTTATATAAAGCCCATATCCTGGTTGTGCGGAGAGAACTCTGTAATCACGCGCACACACATCAAAAATACACATAGCGCCCCCCCCCCCCCCCCCCCCCCCCCCCCCCCACACACACACACACACACACACACACACACAGGTCTGAGTAATGACATTCGGCCTGCCATTAAAAAATACACATACAAACACGGTGCCATGGATATGTAATATAAGCATATGAGTAGGTGTACATACATGACACTGCATATATAATATACACACATCAATTTCTGAACCACATGGGGAGAGTCCACCACATCATTGAGCATCAAGATATTTTCAGGCCGTTCCTCCAAGATTTGCATCTGGGTAAGAAGCAAACAGGTAAGAAATCAAAAATAACTTTGAAAAAGTTCAGTGGCTAGAATAAGACAGAGGGCATGAATCATATTTTCTGAATCCTGTACAAGTTTGGCCTGACATTATGGTTTCTTTCTTGCCCTCAGGCCATCTATGGCCATCTATGGCCTGAGGGCCAGAAAAAACCCATAATGTTCTGTTATGGTTTCTGTGCCTAGACTTGAAAAATGTGATCTACAAGTGTAGTCCATGTAACTTTATTGATGGTTTTACATCTGTTACAGGTGTAAAACAAGCATTTATTCTTATACATTATTCAATTATGTGACTTGAAAGACACCAACAAATCTAATAAGACATAGGTAGTGAATTTGTCAGTTGAATATCAGCTGAATGTTCTGATAGACAATGTTGAATCAAATTGGTCGTCATTACTGTGACCTAAAAACCTAACATGCATCATTTCAGCATTAAAATATCTCAACGACTCAAGCCATGTTATATATTTTGTTGAGTTGTGTACCTACATTATTTGAATAGTTTTTAACAATGTTCAAACCCAGAGAAATCCCAGAGAAGTTTTATTCACGGTAACAGTCCATTACATTTGGTTAAATGCCGATGGCGTCATATGCCCTTTACCCCCTAGTATCTGTAACAACATCTGTAACAACAAAATGCAAGTCAGTCATCCAGTAGAGATATGATATTTCACAATTTAGCATACTATGATGTGTACAATTAACTTTGGCTTATGCCAGCCACAAAGGTAATGGGGTGTTTCCCACAGACATTACTCTGGTGGGTATTTTCTCATTGGTGGTTACTGAGAGAACAATGCCATCCACAATCGATAGTATTTCAACATTTCATACATTCAAATTTTTTTTTAAATGGGTAAAATCTTACTTCATTATTCACACAACTAATTGGTTCATTCTAGCTCTTTGTGTCTGACAACACATTGACACAGTGTCACAGTGGGACACTTGTGGAAAGCCCCTGCTTTCTTTGCACTCTATGAATTAAGAGATGATCATGCACAGCTTTTCAAAGCAGAGAAGATGGCTTGCTGAAGACAAATCAGTATGAGGGATGCCATAAATATCAAAAACTCGAATCAAATACAAGGTCTAAATCTCATTTTATAGTCATTGGTGTGAAAAAAACTCACATGTATTGAATTGGATCAGGGGTCTGTAACCTGTGGCCCTTTGGCATAGAAAAAAAAGGAAATAACTCAAAATTAATATTGATGGGATTAATTTTCCTATGATTGTACTCGGCCATCAGTCAACTATATAATATCAATTTGTAAAAATATATTGCTTGTATATGGCATGAAAAATGTTTTTCAACATGAAATGTGCATCCTTAGAATCTCCTGGTGCCTATTTTCCTATTTTCAAAAACAGGGTGAGGCTGATATTTTCTATGATGCACTGATGTTAATTTCATTTGCACAAACAGGGACTGAAAGTGCAGAGCTCGGCCTACTCAATTTAACTTAAAAACCTGTTAGTTGATTTTTCCTGCTTTCCTCCTCCTGTCTTGTTAGATATAGGGTCCACTTAAATAAAAAAGTTGCTTGTTTTGTAGCCTGTTTAATTGCAATTGCATATGTTCATTGCATTAACTAAAATTGCTGTATATGCCTATACAGGCTATTTAGACTACAATTGCTAAAGTAGCTAAATAGCCTATTACAAAGAAAAAGCGGCCCCAGACAGCTATCCAACCCAATTTCTGACCAAAAGTGGCCCTTTACAAAGAAAAGGTTGCCAACCCCTGACTTAGATATACCTTTTTAGTTGAAAACATTATTTTGAGTTATGTTGACAGAATAATGTTGGTAATTACATCAACTTAATATTGTGTGTAATTTAAACAAACATTGCTGCATTAATTGATTTAAAACAAAATTCAAGTTGTTGCAACTTGAATTTTGAAGACAGTAAGTGAACAAATACCTTACATCACAATGTCATCAAACTATATATTTTGTTTTTCTGTTATTCATGTTCTGATTGAAATAATATGCAATACTAATTGTACAAATTGTGTTGTTTGTATGTTATACTTTAAAAAAACTGTTCTTCACTGTCTGGCACAACTTATTCACACGCAGTCCACATATCACATATCACACAGTCCACCAGACAGCTTCGGAATGATGCCCACACCTTCGGTCAACCCTAACTCAATGGTCAATATGTCCATTCATGCTGCTGGACATCCACCCGACTATCTCACCATTGCTCCACCCGGGGGCTCCCAGCATAAGCCTGTAGAGATCCTTCCGATTTCAGGGTCCAAAATTGAATTACACGGTGGGTGGCAGAGGGATGGTGGGTTGTAATTACTAATTAGCTACAATAACAGGGAGGTGGTGGGAGGTGGTCTCCTTAGCCAGGATAGCACTTTCTGAAAGAAGACCTTCTTTGCAAAAAGAGGGAAAAAACAGACAAGAGAGGAAAAGAGCCACCATTAAAAAAGAGAGAAGGATGTTGAGAAAGATAAAAAGGGAGAAGGGGAGAGTGGGCCAGAGCAAAAGAGAGTGATAGAGGACAAGATAGAGGGAGAGAGAAAGTGAGTGAGAAGGGAAGAGGAAGAGAGGGAGACAGAGAGAGGGACGAAGAGAGCGAGAGTGGAGAGGAAAGAAAGAAATCGTGAGAAACAAAGGCAGCCTTTCACTGTGCAGTTGAGTTAGAGCTCTGCTGATGTCATCAAAGTGTGACAAACACGTACACACACACAAACACGCATACACAAGAGCTATGAGGGGGAATTCCCTTCAATTCCTTCCCACTCGCTCAGTCCATCTTAGAGTGTTTAAGTGGCTTCCATTTCCATCATTTTCATCTGCTGATATCCGACAGCCAGAGAGAGCCAGATGAATAATAATATATCCCAGAGCACACACAGCAATCAAACCAGCCTTTAACAGTCAACACAACAAAACAATTTGCTATGCTAGAATCCAGTTTGCTTTTCACCTTTTGTAAATTATTAAATTTAAATTATTACATATTTCAATTTTGCTTTGTATGTGAATAATTCTATAAAATTACGCAACCATGGAAAAACATTTATGAGTGAAAAAAAGAAAAAAGTAAGAAAATGAAAGTGGCATTTTGTTCTCTTTTGTAATTTTTCAGTTCAAAATACAGAAAGGGTAAATGCAATGGCAGTATTTATTAATATGAAGCAAAAAGAGTCTTCATCATGAGGTCATAACACAATAATGTAATATAGGACTCACCCTGGATGCACTGCAATGAGCCGTCCTCTGCCCGAATGGTAAATGTCTCTCCCGGGTTCACCTGCACCAATATCACCTGTGTACGCGACAATACACACACACACACACACACACACACACACACACACACACACACACACATTCCAGACATCAGTCAGCGAGAAGAGATAAGGCTGAAACACAAACATAGATAACATTTGAGCTAATTTCAAATATACAAATACATGTCTCACATGTATGCCACCTAACGCCACCGAATAATGATAGCACGAGTGAGCTACTGGCACAGGGACAGAAAGTCAACTGAGTAGGCAATTAGTGGGCAAGCAAGTAGGGACATAAAACACATCAGAGATTCCCACACTTGAGGACTCACCCCGGTCACCAGCCCCCCCCCCCCCCCCCCCACCCGTGTTTGATAAGCTCACACACACACACACACACACAGGGTTACCTTCCTTACATTAGCTACGATAGCTTACACTCTAAAATGCTGCACATGCATATTGTTAGTCTGCAGAGACCACCTTACCGTCATATTCTGTGTGTGCATATAGTCGAGTCTGTACACGTGGCTGCACACATGAAACAGATGACCCTCCATGGCTCACTGACACACACTAACCCCCCACCACACACACAATGAAACAGTGGGCATACATGCACGTGCACACACACACACACACATACACAGTCCCTCTGTCCTCCACACAGCGTGGTGTCGGAAAATCTTCACATCCCTGCCGACTCTGGCTTCTTCCTTGCGTGTTCTCATTGCAGTGCTAACCTGCTCTACTCCCTTCAACACACACACACACACACACACACACACACACACACACACACACACACACACACACACACACACACACAGCTCTGCTGCTTGTGGCAGCGGCTGTTACTGTTGCCATGGGAACCCCAGCGTAGTACCGGCCAACCCTTGTCTCCCAAGATCTGAGATAATCCCCCATTTCACAAGGCTTGTGTGTGTGTGTGTTATTCACATGGAACACTTGCGTGACTTCACATTAGCATAAGGTGTGCAACGCTAATAGTCAATGATAATAACATGACATGTGATCAATAACAACTGGAAACGCAGTGCAATGATTTTCCATATGGATCTATCTAGCTTCTAGCACACACTTATATTCAGACAGACAGGCAGAGAAACAGGGAGATAAAAAACAACTGGTTGACTTACACAAAGATTCACATTCACACACAAAGCCACTCTGACACATGGGCCACTATACCCACAAACAATACGCTGACATACAGGGCAACATGCAGGAACACACAAAGTTCAACAGACATCAAAAAGATGAAAACACAGAAAGCGACACATAGACACACACTGAGACAATTCTATAACATATCCATGTGTAATGCTCTGCGAGCCCGCAAAGGTTAAAGTTCAGGGTTCAAGGTTCACTGACCAAAAAGACTGTTAACCATTCCAGGTCTCAGCCTCTGATATTTCTCCTCACTTAGTAGTGTGTGTTTGGGCTTCCACAGTTTGTCTAACAATGTGTGCTGTAACAACACTTATATTCAACCACAGTGGGACCCATTCCAGGTTTGCAGTGTGGTGAAGCTTTTAATTACTGTTGGTCATTAGATTACATCTAATGATCAGATTACATCTAATGATCAGATTGCATCTAATGAATGATCAGATTACATCTAATGCTCAGATTGCATCTAATGAATGATCAGATTGCATCTAATGATCAGATTGCATCTAATGAATGATCAGATTGCATCTAATGATCAGATTACATCTAACGATCAGATTACATCTAATGATCAGATTACATCTAATGATCAGATTGCATCTAATGATCAAACACACAGAAACACATACACCGAGCTGTGTTGGTTTGTGTTCTGTTTTCTTTTCCTCTCATGGTTATCTCATTAAGTATTTCTAGTATTCTCCGCTGCCATGCTTGTTCCTACAGTTCAGGTAAACGGCCTGGGATCTGCCGATGGCCGATGGCTAACAACACAATAATTGTGTGTTTATCAAAATATGTGTGTGTGTGTGTGCGTTAGGCTTTTTGAAAGATCACTGTGTTCATGTGTTCATGTGTGCATGCATGCGTTTTTTGTTTGTTGCTGTATTTGACAGGGAGTATGTGTGTGGGTGTAAGTGTGTGTTTGTGTATGTGTATGTGTGTGGGTGAGTGCCCGTATGACTATGAAGACTTAATTTAGTGTGGAACAGCTGGAGCCTGTGCTTGCTACACACCGACAAATCCACGTACCTCTTGTTTGCTGTGCTTGTGTCATTCTGGAAGTCACACACGTGTGGTAATACCGCAGTGTTTGGTGACAGGTGCATGCATGATTAGCCTTTCATGTTCATGCCTGTGTATGTCTGTTTGTGTGTGCGCATGCATATGTGTGCATGTGTGTTTGCGCGTGCATTTACCTGCTGTGTGGCATCACCGTTCACCATGTGCTGCATGAGAGGAACCTCCCCGTTCAGGAGGGGGGGCGGAGCCAAGTCCAGGGGAATCTGGTCTGTCATCATCATTGTGACGTACATTCATGGAGAAGTTGACTGAACTGCCCTACCTGGTGAGGTAGAGGTAGGGAGGGAAACAATTGTGGGGAAAAAGAGAGAGGAGAGTCAAAAGCACAGCATGGCAACCAACAGTTGTAAAGCAGAAAGTATAAACTAACATAGAAATTCAACAATGTACTACACTTTTCATAAACATAGATAGTTTATAATAACATACTGAATGTTACATACCACATACAGGCAGAATATAGTTTAGATACCAAAACATAAGAGGCTGACGAAGAAGATAAACACATAGAGGTGATAGAGGTCAGTCACATGACCACAAGCCCATAACATCCACAGGATTGTTGTTAAGGAACACTGATCTTAACCATCCAAACTCTGATACCTACTCACAGTGAGGCAGAGGTCTTGTCATGCTACAACAGAACACAAAACGTGACGTACACTGGCCTTTAGCCACCAACACAATAGCTCTCCAAAATTGCTAAGCACTCATAATGAACATCCTGTTGTATGATTCAACAACGAAGGGATGAATGAAAAGTAGTCTGCCAGATGAAAGGACAGGGAATGCACCCGTTGTTAGTTTTGTTACGCTAACAGAGCTACGCAGAGTCGGGAATATGACAACAACAGAGGCTCTCTATTGTGTTTAGTTAGCGAGTAAAGCATAGCACTAACACAAGATGAGATTGGTGTGTTCATTATCATAATGCCATCTAATATTAAGTAATTTAGCAGACCATTTAATCCAAAGCAATGTTGTGATTAGTTTTAGATCCAAGACATTAAGGGTCAGGTAGGGGTAAGCCATCATGCAGAAGGATGCCTACAGGTTAAGATTTGAACCCAAAATCTTCAGGCTGGGAGTCAAACACCCCAACCATACATCATTCTCAATATAATAATAGCTATGAACTCATTTTAATTCTAAGATCTAAAACACACACACGCACATACAACATCCACTTCTATTTGTCTGACAAGAAAACCGGTAGAAAACTAGAATACGATAGCTGCAAGGTTAAAAAAATACCTTTGAGCATGTTATATGTTGTCTATAGATAATATATGTAGACAGAGACAGTCACATACATACAGTTCACACACATGCAACCCATACACACACACACACCAGCTGTGTGTCATCTTTTCACCATTGTCTTTCAGCTGGTTCTCTTCTCAAAATGAGAGTGAAGTGACGATGCTCAAAGGGTTAAAGGCTCACACAGCTGGAAGACACCTCAAACACGCACACACACACACAAAGAATGTAGTAGGTAGGGAAAAAAACAAGAAGTGTTCTGCTGCCAAGAGACTAACATCAATATGAACATTTACATTGACCAGAAATGTGTGTATACATATGAATATATAAGCCTACCCTCGACACTGCTGACATCCTGAACTACAGACTATCTCTGCTGTCATTCCTCTCTAAAACCTTGGAACGAGCAGTCTCTAACCAACTGTCCTCCTACCTCTCAGAAAACGACTTGCTTGATCCCTATCAGTCTGGCTTCAAGACTGCACTCTACAGAGACTCTTGCTCTCTACAACATCCGCAGGATCCGGCCTTTCCTCACGAGGGAAGCGACACAGCTCCTGACCAAAGCACTTCACTCCCGCCTCGACTACTGCAACTCACTCTTAGCTGGACTCCCTGCAACCGTGATTAAACCTTTGCAGCGGATCCAGAACGTTGCAGCACGCCTCGTGTTCAACCAAAACGAATTCTCCCATGTGACCCCCCCTCTTCCAAGACCTCCACTGGCTCCCTGTAGTGGCTCGCATCAAATTCAAGACGATGCTACTGGCCTACAAAGCCGTCAATGGAACTGCCCCTACCTACCTCCAAACATTAGTGAAACACCACGCCCCTGCTCCAGCACTCCACTCAACTACCTCAGCTGGTTGACTGGTACCTCCATCACTAAAAGGAGGAAAAGGTCGGATGGCGAAATCACAACTCCGTTTTGGCACCGCAGTGGTGGAACGAGCTTCCTGTCAATGTCAGGACTGCAGAGTCAGTCCCCATCTTCCAGAAGAGACTCAAGACCCACTTGTTCAGAGTTCATCTGAAACCTGCATAACCCTACCCTTATGCTCTTATTTGTTGCTTAATTCGGCCCTTTGATCGCTCTTTGTAACTTGGCACTTAGTCAGAGATGTTATGTATACTACTAATGGTTAATCTAGCAACTAAAATGCTTGAAACTTGTTCTGGTGACTTTCTTACTGTATTAGCAGCATTGAAATGTTTCACCTTCTTATGACAAATGTACTCTTTGTAAGTGGCTTTGTATAAAAGCATCTGCTAAATGTCCTAAATGTAAATGTAAATATGTCTGCATAATAAAATTTAGAGATGGACAATCAAGTATCCCCGCTTCTCTTCATCATTAATTATTAATAATATATGATACGCATGTCTTTTTACGCAAGTTTTATTCAAACTTAAATTCCTGCACTATTATTATACTATTATATGTGAGACATTAATTCATGAAGTATAAACAATTGAAACAAACAGAATAATAAAACAATAAGGCTCCAAACACAATGTTTAAGAAATTGTTCGTACCATCTACATTCAGAGTTAGGTCATACATTTTGAATCAGTTCAATTCGTAATCGATAAATGATTATCATCCCTACTCTGAGTCAATATGTCTGTCATACACACAGCATGGTGTGGACACTAAGTAACACACAACGCAGTGTCCAGGGCAAGGACTTACACAATTGTTCTTTTGTTTTGTATATAAATGCATTTTTAAATAAAATAAAGAAGTACAGTAATTACAACTTAGTACAGTGAATATATTATATATACTGTAAATACTACGAGAAATACTCAATTATTGATTATCTGTATATTCAGGACTTGCATACAAATACAGCAAGCTCAAAGAACAAAGAAAACGCAAAATGAAAAGCAGTACACTCAAAATATTCATGTTCAATTTTAATTCAATGAATGATTCCTTCTGCATCAGCATTGCATCTTTGTGCTGGTTCTCGCATGAGTACTTCATCCACATCCCATGCAATGTTGTCCCTTTCCAGGCAGCGGGGGAAA
Organism: Urophycis tenuis; assembly: GCA_036785325.1. Lineage (NCBI taxonomy): Eukaryota > Metazoa > Chordata > Actinopteri > Gadiformes > Phycidae > Urophycis > Urophycis tenuis. The sequence continues at coordinate 216,486 of JAXIVH010000047.1, read as the reverse complement.
AACCCTCTAGTGTGCTGAATCCAGCTTTGCCAACACTGTTGCAATTCCATTGCATTTCATCTGAAATCGGTTTTTGGTCTTTCTCTTCCTCCATGTCCATAACCTCTCACATGTGCTCTTCCTCCTCGTCCATAACCTCTCACAACTACTCTTCCTCCTCGTTCATAACCTCTCACAACTACTCTTCCTCCTCGTTCATGACCTCTCACAACTACTCTTCCTCCTCGTTCATGACCTCTCACAAATACTCTTCCTCCTCAGTCAGAACCTCATCCATCTATCTATTCATCCACATCCACAACCTCTTACATGTACTCCTCTGCCTCTCAAATTGTTTTCATCTAGTGTTGGTATCAACATAAAAAGCACCTGAAATAGCATTTATCGTGTGCAATTGGTTTGATGACATCATTAGCAAGTGTGAACAATTTTGAGTTGTTGCGTGTCAACAATGCATTTAACTTTTGCCACCTTTGTCAACCATTTTGCAACAGTGTGAAATGTGTTTGGACATTCACAAAAAAGTGGATGAGATTTGCAATTGATGTCTTATTATGTGGGATGGGGCAGCCGGCCTACTGGTTAGGGCTTTGGATTTGTAACCGGAGGGTGGCCGGTTCGAACCCCGACCAGTGTGCATGGCTTAAGTGCCCTTGAGCAAGGCACCTAACTAGGGATGTCCGATAATATCGGTCGGCCAATATTATCGGGCCGATATTGGCTTAAAATGTAATATCGGTATCTGTTTTTAGTCCGATAATGAAAACCTGATAATAATGCGCGTATTTCACCAAAATGTGCGACTAATGAGCCGAATTTTTTTCGCACATTCCATGCACAAATCTCGCATTGACGCAAAATCGCATCGCTGCCTATGTGAATACTTTTGACGCGAGAAATTTGCAGGCGATTTCTTCGCAAAAACGCACCGCAATTTCGCATCGCGCCAGATGTGTAAGGAAGGACCTTAAACGTGTGGTCCTGCATGCTTTCTGTTTACTGGCGCACGCCTGATGAAGGCTATGTTTATTTGTTTGGACTGAAGCTGATTTGGTTTTGTGCCTCATTGTTTTTACATGCACCTTTATGTTACTCATAAAAGAAAGCAGATTAAGCCCAGTTTATAATTTGTCTGCCATGTTATGTCCAAACCGATAGGCCAGTCAGACAAAAGGGGGACTTTGTTTACTATTTTGGAAGTCTGTACTGAAGCTGTTTGCCCTACCTTGTTTTTATTGCACACCACAATTGATGTTGCATGTTTTTGCTGTTGCTCATGTGGAGGTAGAGCAAGGCAGAGCTGATCATCTTTATGTTTTCAGATTATTTTTTATTTATTTTTTTTGTTGTTGTTTTCATTGCATTTTACTCTTTAAATGCTGTGTGTAGCTCATAGAAATGAGCAGTTTTCAAAATTGAATAGTTGCCAAGTTGTAATGGACTCAGTAGTTTTAGTTAAAGGAAGAGTTCATGAGGCAGGTGTGAAGACAGAAAGAAGCCTACAAAGATGTTAAAATAAAAAAACACTTTTTCCATGACTGAGGCTCAGGTAGATTTCCTTTTTATGCACAGACACTGTTCATTTGGAAAACCTTGTTGCATTTGTGAGTGCGTCCCGTGGGACATCACAGTAAGAGTGAGCATAATGTGTTAGTTCTACAACAGGAGATGTTGTTGTTACCTAATATTAGTTGGGGAGAAAACGCCTACATTTATCGGTATCGGTTTATATCGGAATCGGAAATTAAGAGATGAAAATATCGACATATCGGATATCGGCCAAAAAGCCAATATCGGACATCCCTACACCTAACCCCTCACTGCTCCCCGAGCGCCGCTGTTGCAGGCAGCTCACTGCACGGGTTTAAGTGTGTGCTTCACCTCACTGTGTGCTTCACCATCACTGTGTTCTGAGTGTGTCACTAATTCACGATTGGGTTAAATGCAGAAGACCAAATTTCCCTCACGGGATCAAATCAGTAATCAGTAATTCTTCTTCTATTACCTGAACTTGAACTAGGCTTAGCCAAAAGAGTGATTGAATTTGGTTTAAATCACTGATCATTCAGAGAATGGGTAAGGAGAGTTTAAGCCATTCAGAAAAACTGTATGTGTGATTTTAAATGATTCTTGATGTCTTTTATGAGGAGGAATGAATGCATGTGATGTCATATGAGAAGTGAAATACAGTGAGTGATGTATTCAGCGAAGGAGAAAGAGAGAGAACGTATTTGATTTAGTTAGAAGACTCAAGGGTTTTCAAAGTTAAAGTCAAAGTGGCTTTAATGTCAATTCCTTCACATGTCAAGACATACAAAGGAATCGAGAGGACGTTTCTCACTCTTCCATGGTGAAACAGATAAAGTGCACATGCACATCACACAAGCCATTCCTAATACTAAATTAAACATACAATTTCGAACAGAGGTTTTGTGAATGTAGTTTGAAAATTTGGCTTTGTGTTTAAAGTTCTGTCAAAAATGGGAGAAGGATTCAAGTAATGTGCCTTAGCAATTTTTAAATAACTAATACATTCACACGCACACACACAGGTGAATTCAGGTCAAATATCAAAATATCAAGATCAAAATACTTTTGATTGTCTGTGTTACACACAGTAGCCATTTTTAACATATAGATGGGGGAGAGAAAAGAGAGGCAGAGGGAGAGAAAGAGAGAGATGTGTATCAGTATCATCCATTTAGTCCATCCATCCATTCTAGTCCTGGGTGTGTTAAGCAGCTCTCAGGTGTCACTGTCCTGCAGTGAATAATGTCATACACACACGTCATACATGCCAAACAGAACTTGACACAGGCCTGCTTTTTGGCATTTGAGTGTGTTGGTGTGTGTGTGTGTGTGTGTGTGTGTGTGTGTGTCTGTGTGTGTGTGTGTGTGTGTGTGTGTGTGTGTGTGTGTGTGTGTGACAAGCTAGGGGCAGGCGGCTTATAAATATGGTGGGAAAATGCCACCCACACCACTCCCATTATGCTCTCCCTCTCTTTCACAAAGGTACTGTCCCAGTACAGACAAGATTAGTGTACCTTTGCAAAAATAGGCACCGATTGAGACATCGACAAATAGTGAGCAACAGGGAGCAAAAGAATAGCACACAGAGGCATTGGAGATCAATGTGTTAACTGATGTTTCAAGGATCAATCAATAAATAAATTAATGTCTTAATGAACTTGTGTGTGTGTGTGTGCATTTCTATAGTTGTTTATGACATGCTTATGCACCTACAGCTGGATATACGCCATCTGTGTGTGCGTGTGTGTGCATCTGTATGCATCTGTGTTTGTGTGTGTGTGTGTGCATCTGTATGCATCTGTGTGTGTGTGTGTGTGTGTGTGTGTGTGTGCATCTGTATGCATCTGTGTGTGTGGTTGAAGCTGCCCTGCCCTGTAATTGTAGTAATGATATGTCATCCACAAAGCAGAAAAGCAAAACGGGAGGATTGGAATGCTTCTAACTCTCTCTCTCACACACACACACACACACACACACACACACACACACACACACACACACACACACACACACACACACACACACACACACACACACACACACACCCCATGCGAAGCAGTGCGTAAGAACAAGGGTTGAGCATGATGTGGTCCTCAGGGGACTGGCTCTAATGACACACTCTGCAGAGGCCACTGATGATAGCTTTCATTTCCCTTTCTTAAAGTAAGGATGACCATGTCACAACTTAACGGCATGACACTTTCTTGCATTGGAAAAGTTTAAAAAACAAATCAATAATGGTTTATATTATTTAATTCCATTTTGATAATGAATTAATCATACGAAAGACACAATGTGTAACATTTCAACAAATTTGCAGTGTAAAATAACCCAGACATATCTGAAGTAAATGCTGATTGATAATTATTTAAATAATGTCATCAATAAAATGAAATCCTAAAACTGATAAAGTTGGTCAGCCTGGAATCTTACCATCGACCATCCCATAAACCTCCCAGCCAGCCAGCTAAACTACACTCATTTGCAAGACAGCGTTGCATCGCCAATTTAGACTTGACAGATGAGTTTTTCAAATTGGGAAAGACTTTATTAAAGACTTTAAGACATTTGAACAGAAAAATTAATCATGCAACTTCTTTGAAAGGTCCAGTGATTTGGTCTATCAATGTTAGCGTGTTTTAAGGTGTTTTACTGAAAAAGAAGCAGAAGAAGCCTCAACTGACCTGCTCGAGACAAGCAACATGGCGAGAACCAGACCGGCGCCTCGTCCAACAGCTAATCACTAATTACTGATTATCACAACATGAATCGGATACCACTAATTAGTAAATCTGCTAATTGGATTAAATTAAACCCTCCTTTCTACTGTCCCCCGGACACACTAACCACACACACAGAAGTCCTCAGTGTAGCACAACCATCACCTTCTACTGAAGCCGTCCTTTCTGCTTCCCAGCTAAATGAACATTTGCCATGGTTACACGCCAGGCATCTATCCTGCAGTTACACAATTAACACAAACTGCGATCACAGTGGTGCAGGCTCAAGTCCAGTACAGCTCAAAACAAAAAATAGTTAAAAATTCTGGGATGAGAGCAGGAAGTAGATAAATATAAGAACTGCAAAGATAGCAAGTTTTACTTCATACCAATTCCTTTTTCTCCTTCGATTGGTTCCTGCTTTCTAAGAATGTCGGGCATTTGGCAGATCCTTGCATGCAGAAAGACCTGGGACAAGTCAGGACTGAGCAGCACTCTCTCTGTCTCTCTCTCCCTTCCTTTCTCTCTCCCCTCTTTCCCTGTTCACCATCCCAAACCACCTTGCTCTGCAACCATAAAATGAACACCATGAGCAACTCTCCCCTCTCACCATCCATCCATCTATCTATCTATCTTTTGACCTCTTCAATCACCTTTCTGTGTGTATCTATAGGGGACCCTATTTCCCTCTTGATCGCTCTGTGCCCGATTGTCTCTCTGTTTCACCTTGACATACACCCACCCACCCACAACCAACCCCACCCCCCAGTTCAAAGCGGACAAGTCCTGCACCAGAAAGAGAGGAACAAAGTAGAGATTTCCTTCTCCCTTGGGCCATTCATCAGGACATATGTTCATACTCACCAGTCTGTTTCATAAACACAAGCAGCACCCAGACCCATCTGAAAACATGTACAGACTGACACACACACAGATATATAGATTGACACACATACACACAAACAAACACACAAAAAGAAAAAAGTGGTCTGCTAAAGTAATCAGTTTTTCTCCAAGTGAAAATTTTGGAAAGCCTATCCAAAAACATAGCCTTCAGACCCATCCAGGCCACAGCAGCTCAGCCAGAGAGTCCCTGATCTGACTATTGCCTTGCACTTCCTGGAAAGCCCCTTCTCACATTCCACTGCCCTGTCAAAACACGGATCACTCGCTCTCATTGGCTGCCAGAGAGAACTGGGCGGGATACAGCAAAGTAGAGCTCCAAAGGAGCAGCATCTCATTCCCAGGCTATGACTCCAGTTACATAACGGTGCAACGCACAGCCAGCATGCACACGCACACACACGCTGTCAGCCATAAAGGCACACACACACACACACACACACACACACACACACACACACACACACACACACACAGCCAAGACAACTCCCTCAACACATAACAGAATACAAACAGGGTCATAGAGGAACAGATAAAGACAGTAGAGGGAGGAGAAAGAGAAGAAGAAAGGGAGTAAGAGGAGAGGAGATTTAGGATGGATAAATTGAGAGTTAAGAAACGGGGAAGAGAGAGAGAGAGAGAGAGCGAGAGTGAGGGGGGAAGAACAGAATCACATTTCTGTGTGAACAAAATACAAAGAAAAGTTATATTTTACACTCAGGAGTGGGAAAGACATGTATGTATCTATCTTTTCATTTGTGATCTATCATTTCATTTGTGTGTGTGTGTGTGTGTGTGTAGGAAAGGTTCATTTGTGTGATAACATCCATCAGGCCCTGAGCTGAATGCCATGGACCAAATAGAACAACACACCATGTGCAACACACCATATGAAAGGCACATCCTGAACCTGTGTTTTAAACACATGTTATCTGTCTGTCATTTGACTGCACAGTGTGGGAAATTACGCCACACACAGATGGAGAGAGGGAGTGAGAGATGGAAAGGGAAGAGAAAAAGGGTTGGAGGAAGACAAGAGAGAAAGATGGTAGAGTCGTATGTGTGTGTAAGTGCGTGCCTGCACATTTATTTTGAATTCTAATTCTGTTATTCTTGTAGTGCTAACATTATACCTGACAATAATGTTATAGCAAGAGAGCAAGAACCAGTGTGAAACAGAGACAGCCAGAGTGTGTGAGAGAGAGAGAGAGAGAGAGAGAGAGAGAGAGAGAGAGAGAGAGAGAGAGAGAGAGAGAGAGAGAGAGAGAGAGAAAGAGAGAGAGAAAGTGCAGACAGAGAAAAGAAAGTGTGAGAAAGAGAAACGAGAGAGGGGGAGAAGGAGTGGGACAGACAGAAAGATCATTGAGGCAGTGTTTCTGAGCCTCCAGTGTTTCTGAGCCTCCAGTGTTTCTGAGCCTCCAGTGTTTCTGAGCCTCCAGTGTTTCTGAGCCTCCAGTGTTTCTGAGCCTCCAGTGTTTCTGAGCCTCCAGTGTTTCTGAGCCTCCAGTGTTTCTGAGCCTCCAGTGTTTCTGAGCCTCCAGTGTTTCTGAGCCTCCAGTGTTTCTGAGCCTCCAGTGTTTCTGAGCCTCCAGTGTTTCTGAGCCTCCAGTGTTTCTGAGCCTCCAGTGTTTCTGAGCCTCCAGTGTTTCTGAGCCTCCAGTGTTCCAGGCCTCACAGAGGTGTAGCCTGAGTCCCAGCGTCTGTTGCTAGCGCGCCATTAGTGCCGCAATGGCTAATGCCAGCAGCTGTGTGCGTCTGCCTAGCAGCCTTCACTCTTTTAGGTGTAGGGCTGTATGCTCACTGGCCCTGCTGTGTGCACATGTGTGTGTGTGTTTGTGTGGTTGGGAAAGGGGCCAGCAAGCAATAAAAGAGCAGTAGCGAGGCCCTGACTGCCTAGTGCCACGTAGTCACTAACACCAGGAGAGGAGAGAGAGGACAGGAAATGAGAAAGAGAAAGATAGAGAAAGAAAGAGAGGAGAGAGGGGTAAATTGGGGGGAGGATAGGAAAGAACAGAGAGAGAATAGAGGAGGATGGAGGAGAGAAAAGAGGAGAGGTGAGAGAAGAGGAGAGAAGACAAGAACAGGGTAGGAGATAATTAAAAGTGCTGGTGTAATGTAATGTGGTTCGTGGTGTGGGAGGGGCACTGTAAACAAAGCAGCAGTCAAACACAGGGAGATTCACTGACTATGCAATACACTATATTCCAGTTCGGGACCATGGCCTGCTAGCATTATCAAATAGTCCTTACGTTTACACACACACACATGACCAACTCACAACAACATGACTCATCTTAACAGTCACGGTCATCATAATCATCATCAGCAAACATTATCCAACAAATAATCTGCCAGCCGATCCTGAACTGAGTAAGAAACTAGAAAAGACGTGAAGACAGATAGACCAAAGGAAACAATGATGACAATACAGACAGACAGACAGACAGACAGAGAAAGGAATACACAGAAAGAGATAGAGCGAGAGAGAGAGGAAGTGGCTCATCTCCCACAAGCACATGAACATGACTCACACTCCTATAGTAACATTTCCAGATCCCCACTAACTCTCTCCTTTATACCTCTTTATCCAACCCTGTTTTTCGCTGCCCATTCCCGTTCATAGGCCATTTCTCTAACGCCAAAACCAAGTAAGGAAAGGGAAGCCTGAATACTTACCAACCCAACCCAGACAAGGACACAACGTTATTCTCCAAGCAAAAAACCCTGGATCTCTGGAGCTCAGTCACACATAGATACACAGGTATGGCCCTCATGCACTGGCCAACATGCACATGGTTGTAGCCTGTGATGGTATCATCACATTTACATGCATCACAGCATCACAGTGTTACAAAAGTGTAAGCATACTTCAGCAGGATATGGTATAAGGTTGCTTGTAAGCAAGCATATCCCTAACCAATATTGTGTTATGGTTAGTGCATGTGTCTGCTAAAATCTGTCTGCTAAAACTTAATTGTGAGGCAGCTTGGAGCAAACAGACAGACAATGAAATCTTTGGTTTCCACTATCTATTATTCTGCTCCAGAAACGTTCAAGTCATTTTTCCAGCTGTCACCATGGAGATGACAGACTCACTGAAAAAAGGATAACCTAACAAGAAATGTGAGTTTAACCTCTCCTTTTCTCTCTTCCATTACTTTGTTCTTTCACACACACTCACACACGCACACTCACCCTCTCTCAGACACACACACACACACACACACACACACACACACACACACACACACACACACACACACACACACACACACACACACACACACACACACACAAAGCAACTGTCCCACTTCCAGCAGTCTGAACACTCCTCTTGCAGCCCCCCATCCCTCCAACACAGACCCCCATTGGTCCCACTTCCAAAACAAACCCTTGACGTTGCTTTCAAAAGCCTGTTGTGGATTGGGGTTGGGGTGGGGGTGGTGTCGGGGTTAGGGTTGGTGTTGGGGTCGGTGGGCTGCAGGTTTCTCATTCCCGCTAAATTGGCCCACATGGCTGAGCTCACTTAGTTTAAACAAACACAGCCACTTCCTCCTCAATGCACACACGGGCACACACAATAAACATGCTCACACAATACACATGCTCACACAATACACATGCAAACACACGCAAAGTACACATACACATGGAAGCGTATGTGCATGCACACACATCAATACAAGGAACCATCATGCATGCAGATCACAAAAACACACTCATACCACAAGTCAGCAGAGAAAAAAAACAACACAAAAACAGACAATGCACCCTGCACAATCTGAGGACCGCCACGTGAAGGTTGGTCCCTTTAGGGGACAAACCTTTAGAGTTATTCATGCATTTTCAATTCGCTTCAATGTTAACATCTTGCTTAAGAGAAGATGTCTGTTCTACTTTATAAATCTATGCATTACTTATTCAGTTAGTAAATGCATTTAAGCAAAGCCACTTAAAGTGATATTTTCATGGACTCCTGACTTTAATCTGCAGATTGGATCAGCTGCTAAATCAATGCTCGAGAAGAAAAATGGAAGTGAGCAAAGCAGCAGAGGACTTTGTCAAGAGGGCATGCAAAAAATATGGTAATTTTCCACTTCATCTCATCTGATCATTCATCATTTTCACATATTCTTGAGTAGCAGTAGCAGTAGCAGTATCTACAGTTTATCACTAAACAGTCTGTGTGAGAGTGGTGTGAAATGGCAGGGAAATGCTGCTTTTTTTCATTATTTCATATATCCGTAGTCCGAGGTCTTCCGGTGAACCCTTTTGAAGGATGAATACAGACCCGCCACCGGCTGGTAGGGAGTCATTTCCTCTCACGCAGCCGCAGAACATATGTGCTAGTTGGCCGTTGGCTGTAGTCTTTGCAGCGTGTTCTATTGCTAATTTTTGGGCAATACACGACAGTGGGCCTTTGTCCAACCTAGTTTTTTGATGTCAGTTTGGTGTGTCAGGGCCTTTACCTTGCAAAATGTTATCTGTATACATACATCTGTGTATGTAGAGTCATGAGTACTGAGGTGCATAGTGAGTACCATGAAGAAGGGTCGTTCATTCATGTGTGCTTTAGTGTTAAATACTTTCTTTGTGGTTATGATAACCAGCTTCCTGGCAGAGAGACCAGCACTGGAAAGCGTGGGCTGATCTGCCTCATGTTGACAACTCCAACACTCCTGCACTTCTTGTTTTTCTTCAGACCCAAAAAGTGAAATGTGCATAATTTCAGCACAAAGTACTCACATCCTTTTGGGGGGGCTTAAACCACAATATCCCTCAAAAAAACGTTGATGACCATTCTGAGTCCCACGCCCGGAATGGTCGTGCAAACCGCATAGCATTGTGGGACTTTGTGCCAGCTTTGCTTGGAATCCCCATCATGTCGGTTGATACGTACAACTCCTACTTTTGATCACGTCTTTACTGTGCCGCAGCAGATCACTCACTGTATGCAGATGAATATCTGTTGAATGCCCATTTTTTTCTCTAACTGAAACAAATACATACTTTCAAACTAAATAAACTGCTTATGACAGTGTGAATCTTTTAATACACCACCTACCCATGCCAGCCAATAATTGTTGGCAAACAAACCAACAATGCAGCGGCTAATACTATATATTGTAGTGTTTTTTTATTTATCCTGCTTCAAAAATAATTAAATATATATCAACATAAAAATGTATTCGGAAGATTAAAAAGAGAGTCTGAATATTTGAATAATGGTAAATACCCTGGTATACTAGCCTGGGAATTCCCATGCTGCTTTGCGCGCGATTTCATTCTCACTGCAAAGACAGCCTGGAAACCACAGCCCTTATTTTCCCCTGAGTTAGGGAACCAATCACAGAACGGGGGGCAGCAAGACGATGAAGACGTCTATGCACGACACCGAAGCTTGTAGCGTGTTAATCCAACATGGCAGCGGACACAACGTTACCGTTCGATGCAGCTTTAGAAAGTGTATTAAGTAGCTTTTGTTGCAATTAATTTAATTTTAGTAGCTAATTTTTAGTAGCAATTGGCTATGAATCGCGCGCAAAGCAGCATGTGAAGAACCAGACGCCATTTGATAGACATTCGTAGCGCCCAATAAACGGCTCTAGGCATTCGTAAACCACGCCTCAAATACGAGAAAATGCACACCTAGTTCCCAGACCACCATCTCATCGAGATGTGGACGCGTCAGCCAGGCTACTGGTATACTGCAATACCGTGAAACCACCCAAGCCTCAAACCGAGCATACCGCACACAGACAACAAAGATTGTTGAGTTTTAAGCATCTTAACCATGCTAACAGGACTGGAGAAAGACGTCTGGTCAGAGCGTAGCCTAGCCGTGATGCGCAGCTCAGCTCAAGAATACACAACGAAGAGGTGGGTCTGTCTCTGCAACAACCTGATTATATGACAAATAGTAACGCACAGTGACTTGGATGAGTAACTTTAATGTGATTATTCATTTGATAATTTCAAATGAAACACAACATTAGACCATGTTGTAGCCATGTCAGCAAACACCATGAGCAGATGAGAACAGCGTGGTGAAAGTTAATAAATACTACTTACAGATGAGATTACTGAGACATGGAGGACATCTACAAGAACATACACAGTTTAAAGTGTTTTGCCGAGTTTGTGCTATTCCTCGCCCGTCCGTAGCAAATGTGCATGGCTGTAGCGTGAAAATTCAGCGAAAATTTAAATTACTCCAAAAACCTTAAAAATCAAGGATGCACACCATCGTGCCATGCTCAACCCATATCCAAAATCTTAGGCCGATCTGACAAACAGTCATAGACACAGTGACAGCCGTTTCTTGCTTTATGGATAGATGTATATCTCTCTCACACACATGCCTTTCATATAGTGTGTGTGTGTGTGTGTTTGTTGCACACTGTTAGTTCTTGTTTTTGGTCCATGGCATTCAGCTCAGGGCCTGATGGATCTTATCACACAAATTAACCTTTCCTACACACACACACACACACACACACTCTCACTAAGGACAATGCTGATGTGTGTGTGTGTTTGAGAGATAATGGGAAATGATTTATTCACACCTACATCAGAACCCAGCCTGCTCAGTCAGACAGGACCATAAGTATACCCCAAGAGCTTTGCACACACATACTACTGAAAGTATTACAGAACAGTGAATTCCAGAATTAATTGTTCTGTCCACTATGCTATATATTCCCACAGCTCACCCCTGTGTGTGTGTGTGTGTGTGTGTAGCCGCAAATTGGAGAGAGAATAGAAAAATCTAAAAACAGCTAAACCAATGTGAAGTGCACACAGACACACACACATCATCTTCTAAACAAGTCATATTTCACACACAAAGACTGACCTGACACACACACACACGGACACATGGACACACACACACACCGCATTGGCAGGGGTCAGAAGGTCACATTCCTCCTCCTCATTCAGCGTCTAGATTTCACACACTGGGCCAGTGTGTGTGTGTGTGTGTGTGTGTGTGTGTGTGTGTGTGTGTGTGGGTGTGTGTGTGTGTGTGTGTGTGTGTGTGTGTGTGTGTGTGTGTGTGTGTCTTTGTGGGGAGTGTTTTACTCATCTGTGAGGGGTCCGTCTTGGGGGAAGAATGGGAGATGAGTGGTAAACAGGGGGGTGGGGGAGGGGGCAGTGGAAGGAGAATCGACAGGTATGCAGAGAGATATGAGGTTGGTGCATGTGTGTGTTTGTTGCTGGAAGGGGAGGCTGTAAGGAAAGGCAATAAAACATTACAAAAGCAATAAAACAACTACTTCCTGCAGGGGAGGCCGTGTCTGTGTGTGGCTGTGTGTCCGTCTGTCTGTGTGTGCGTTTCATGTGTGTCTATGTGGCTGTATGCCCGTCCGTGTGTGCGCGTGCGTGCATGCTTATCAAGACACTTAAAAACCCCAAAACACACATCCACTTCAACCGTGCATCAACACAAGTGGTGGCGACACACAAAACGTGTACACACATTAGCCCTGACACACTGTCAGTATATATATATTTTTTTTTTAACTAAATATGTTCCACACACAGTCACACTTGCAATTCAATACACATACACATGACAGAATGACAGCGAGTGAGGGAGTATGCAGACAGTTTATGTGCGTGCACCAAACAACCAATAATGGCAAAACACTATAGTCTATAATACAGTATCGTCTAAAATTCTATCATAATAGAAACTAACTTATTAACATAAATGAGTGATTTGGGTCTTTGGCCACATGGATGACATATCCCACTCATTGTTTTCCTGTAGGGAAAGTGTTCACACCAATCTCAGGGATTTTAAGGCATTGCATACAACCTAGCAACAAGATTTGCTTCGAAATTTCAGTTATCTAAACTTTGACCAGGCTGCCACGTTACATAACGCGCTAAACAATAAATTTGCAGTACATTATTGTAATAAGCTTTTTTATTAAGCTTTTGTGTGTTTTAAAGTTGTGGTGCTGGAGAACACAGGTCCCAAGACGTCTCAAATGAACACACTTTAAATATACTATCCACTATGGCTATCACGTCATAGGTGACAATTTAGTCACAGGGCTCTTGACCGACTAGTTGAGTAGTCGTTTATTTGTGAAGATACGCATGTGTTTCATTGTCATTGTTACTAGAGTGTCCAGAGGCTTCATTATAGTTGAAACCAAAATGGGTTTGAATACAAAGTTTACTGGCTACACCAGGTGGAGTTCCCCAGCGCCTGACATCCAAACTGAAAGTGAACTTTAAACAGTGTATATAAAGTTGTTGCTTTTTCAAGTTAGAGTGATATTGGGTATTCAACAGATATTTAGGCTCCAATTGACAGCTATCTAATGTAGGGAACTAACAACACATTGATGAGTCCCCTGGGTCTGGCACTGATGATCTGCCGAAGCAAAGCTGGCGGGCATTGACTGTTATCTCCATATAGCCATCGTTTGTCAATATTTCTACATAACAGGGGAATTAGAAAGTGCCCTGCCCTAAACAAAAGCATAACTAAAACACAATTAAACCAGATTTGTCTGACGTTTCAAAAATGTTCCCAATGAGTATGACATTAAAATGAGTTCATAAATTTACCAGTAATTGACAGTAAAAAGCAGGAAAAAAAACCCTCCAGTGTGTACATTGTGAGTACATAGACTGTATAAAAAACAGACAATACCTAATTTATAACATTCTAGGTCGGGGACAGGCATTGCAAGAAATTGCGATATTTTAAAACAAAATGCGCAAAATGTTGTGTGCTCTAACTTGAAACATAATCTCTTGGTTTGGCTGCTACCGAAGCACAAGAAAGAAAAAGAACAGCCAGTAAACTGTTAGGGATTACATTACCTTCATGTATGCATGTATGCATTCATGTATTGAATGCACCCATAGAAACAAAACTGTGAATAAGACAAACAACATTTTGTGTGACCAGAGGCACCCCCTAGCCTCCTAATTTGAGCTATTGCCATCTGGCCAATGATATCACCTCCTCTCGTTAAAAAAAAAAACATTTCTGCTGCACCCTGGTAGCTCACCAGGTAGAGCACATGCCATGAAGGCCTAGTCCTTGACAGCACCCTGGGTTCAATTCCAGCCCAGTCTTCATGGTTTCCCCTCTATACCATACATTCCTGTCTAATCTCTACTTTGTCTATCAAAATAAATTAAATGCAGTCCATAAAGCATGAATCATGCCCCAAAAATAAATATATAAAAAATAGGAATAATTTGTACCCCCCACCATTACATTGTGAAAGGTAAAGCAGCCGCAACGTATCCCTCCTTTGACTCTGTTACCAGGAAGAGCTGTCCTCATCTTAGCTTCTTCTCTAGTTTTTCTTGTTATTCTTTTTTCCACACCAGATTTATTGGATTTATTCTTGTTTTTGTGATATGATAAAATGCCTTGTGATTATGCCGCACATCAATTTCCCAACAGAGACAAATAAAGGGACACGGGGATGGAGTCAGAGTACATTGGACCCTAAAGTCCAGTTCATGTGAACACTGTACCGTAACCAAGCATCAGCTCACCATGCCCAAATCCACGCTCAAATGTCGTGACATCTTCAAACTACCAACAGGAGACACAGCGTGGTGGAATCCATTGTATGGGTTTAGGATCATGCAATTGGTGCACTTTTCTACACCGGAGCAACAACATATTTCACATAACAGCAAATGTCTTCTTTTACTTCTTTGTGTTTATTTGTGGATCAGACACCAACTAGCCAAAGCCAAACAAGGAGGGGAGAGGAGTAGAAAAGGTGATGAGAGGGGTAGAGGAGAGGAGACAAGAGACTAGGAAAGGACAACCGGAACATTTGGAGAGAGGGAGGAGGAAGCAAAGGGCTGTAGAAAAAGTTCAAAGCATTTTTTATCTTCTAAATCACTCTCAATAACACAGGAAATGATCTAGAGGAACAAATAAAAAGAGAGGGAGGGAGAGAGAGGGAATTGGAGGCAAAGAGACGAGGAGGAGAAGGGTAAACATTGCATATCTGTGCCAAGCAAACAGGGGATGCTGAGATGTTTCAAACAAAGAGCCACCGTTCAGGGGCTGAGAGAAACAGGCTGAGAGAGAAACAGGCTGAGAGAGAAACAGGCTGAGAGAAACAGGCTGAGAGAGAAACAGGCTGAGAGAGAAACAGGCTGAGAGAGAAACAGGCTGAGAGAGAAACAGGCTGAGAGAAACAGGCTGAGAGAGAAACAGGCTGAGAGAGAAACAGGCTGAGAGAGAGAAAGAAAGAGAAAGAAAGAAAAAAATCCACAATAATAAAAAACCCTGTTTTACAACAGAATTGTTATTTTTCGGATGTGACTAATAAATATCATGTAGAGAGTGTAGAAGACTGTTGATTAGGAAAACAGGACAGTGAAGAGGGTGAGAGAAATTGAGAGAGACAGACAGACAGACAGACAGACAGACAGACAGACAGACACACACACACACACACACACACACACACACACACACACACACACACACACACACACACACACACACAGAAATACACTCAAGCATTCCAGGTGTAGACTCCATAACTGATAGAGCAGCCAACCAACAAATAGGAGCGGTCCTTTCCCTTGCTTACTTGAAGTTGAAGTTTCTGGTACCAGAACACAGGCGATAGTAAAAATATTTTTGTCATCTTCTTGTTTGCTCATCCAATTGGCTCCCTATCGATGCACAATTGGGATTTTAAAAACTAATCTTAAAAAACCCAACCCTTACCTAAAATACTAACCATATGGAATCTAGCATACCTTATTTTAACCTTTAGAATAAGTCAAAGCTAAACTTTTCGTACCCAGCACCGCACCATACACTTTAATGCCTTCTTACACATCTGAAACAAAACATGTAAACATATATTATTGTCCTTTTTCAACTGTAAATAGAAGGGGCTCCTATTGGCACCAAAAGAAAAATGAAAGTGATTGGTATCACAACACAAATCAGAACTGTTTTAATATGATTATGAAAATAAAAGCTTTTCATAACCTCCTATGTATGTGTTCTCACTTTGCATGAAATGACTGCACCTGACGGAATCTGAGATTTTAATACAATGGGGGAATCCCCAGAGCTAGTTGAATCCATTCTCCTCTGAGATCATGACGGCTTCTGCGAGCTACAGTCCAATTTTGTTTCCACTGGAGTATCTCTTTCTTTACACATCAAAACAAACACTCTTGCACACACAGTCATGTTTTAAGGGCTACATTGTTCATCCCACTGTTATTCTAGATCTGTTGAAAAGGTGGTGTCACCTATACACAAGCACTGCTCAGTGACAGTAACCTTTGGATAATATATTGTTGGTTTATCAAACAGTTAGTCACACACACATACAGTACATACACGCCTACATGCACACACTTTATATATGATAGTATTACAAATATTTCTCACTCTGTATATCAATCATATCTGTGGATTTTTGAACAATCACACATACAAATATACAATTATAAATACACAAACTTGTCTAACACACCATTTCTGTGATTGATCTGACCCTGGTCTGACTCTACATACCTGAGGGCCTTACTGGCTCACTGCCAGGGCCAAAAGACCAACAGGGACAAATTGTCTCCCAGCTCAGACTTTTACTTGCGTTTTTGAGACTTTTAGAGACTTACTTTTTCTTATTTCGTGGTTAGATAGTTACTGAAATCAGCCTGCTAGTAAATGACTTGTTAGTTGGCATGTTTGATACTTTTGTTAATTGGCTAAGTTACTTAAGTTGGTTAAGTATAGTTAGCTAGATGATATATACTATTTCCTTCCTGAGCTTTTAATAACCCACTGTCTGTGCACTGAGAAAGTCACTGACAGTCTGTCATTCAGACAGAGATAGTGAACAAACACTATTAATAATAATAAATAAATACATCAAATAATAAACAAATGAATAAATAAATAAGGGCTACAATTTGAGCTTTTTAAGAATTGGGTCACTTGTGAAGTCCACGTAAAAAACTGTCAAAAGTCATAACTGTCAGTCAAAGGAATCTGTACCCAATCAGTTATATTATTCAACATGCAGTGAGCGGGCAAGCAAATACTTCTATTAAAACCAAAGTTCAACCGCACGCTGTGCGTGAGGTCAACAGCAAGCACGACTCTACTGGACCTCATTGTACATTAATCATATGAAGATATACTATATAAGCTATATAATCCTGTTGTTGTTATCGTATAAAACACCAGTCTACTTGATCCCAATTTAGCACCAAACAAGCCTTAACGAATTAATTAATTAAAAACATTTGACTATTCATTTTAAAAAATCAGTAACTACAGACCAACAAATTAGTCTGTATACCAGTAAACCTAAATAGGTATAACTTTTAATGAAGAAAACTTGAATCACCTCAAATCTCTAAAAAATAATATTGTCTTTGTAAACATCATTGAAATTATAATGACAATTCCCGCAAAAATATGGTTAAAGGATTTTAAATGGGGACTTGAACCGCTGGCCGGGGGAGGAAAAGCACTAAACTTTTCCAACTGCTGGTGCTGGTATTTCTCAGCCTCTAGGCGACACTTTTAGACCTCAATACTTTGACTCAAGCCTTTGACTTGTGAAAGCCAAATTAATTGCCCATTCATGCACTACGACGCATTCCTTAGCCCCCCATCTTCTACTAATCACGCTGTAAGCTTCAATAGGTGAGGTTGGTCCAAGAAAAGTCGGATCAAAAAAGTTGTCTGCTTTCCATAGAAAAAGCTGCAAGGCCACATCAGCCTTTTAGCAATGGAATGTCATCTGACGTCATCTATTTGGGATCGGATTTCTCCTTGTGTGCGCGCATGTGTGCGCGACTGAGTGCGTGCGCGCGGGGGTGCTTATGTCCCCCAATATTTGTCCCCCAAAGTAGCCAGCAGATCCAGAACCCACACAGAATATTTATTGAAAAGTTAATCTTATCAGACAGCACAACATATATGCGACGTCTTATTTAGTGGCTTACATTATGAAAGAAAGTGGGCCTCCATGTTGTGAACCAACATCATGTCATTTTTGAACACGTCAACCTATTTGCAAATACTTTAGTAGTAGCCTACGTTTTCCGGATCTTATCGCTTTTCGGACGCCCGCCAATGGATCTTTCTGGGGCCCAATTTGTTTTATTTCCACGTAGATGGAAAGAGACAGACAGAGACAGCGAGAGCGACAGCGAGAGAGAGAGAGAGAGAGAGAGAGAGAGAGAGAGAGAGAGAGAGAGAGAGAGAGAGAGAGAGAGAGTCAGAGAGTCTTCCCTGCACAAACAGACACGTAGCCGTTTCTAAGCGTTCGCAGAGGGAGAGGAAGAGAGAGAGAGAGAGAGAGAGAGAGAGAGAGAGAGAGAGAGAGAGAGAGAGAGAGAGAGAGAGAGAGAGAGAGAGAGAGAGAGAGAGAGAGAGAGAGAGAGAGAGAGAGAGAGAGAGGGAGGGGGGGGGAGAGAGACAGGCTGACTGGAATGCTAGGTTATGCTGGAGTTTGTAGACTTCTCTTCTCAGAAGCATCCCACGTATTAAACGCCACGATCCCAATGTGACACAGCTCTGGAGAATAACTAAACGCCAAATAGTGTAGTTTCACTTCGTGTTTTAACTAACGATAAAACTTACTACATCAGGTTCTTTTACTCGAAGAAAAATGTTAACAATTAAACATTTTCGTTTTCTCATTACGATTTGCTTTACGACACCAAAGGTTAGCCTGTATTGTGTATAGCCTGTACGTCGCGTTACAACAATCGGTTTGTTTAATTCGGTAACGGAAACCAGAAGAGAGTTTCTTCTGCTGCGCACTCCATCTGAGGTCCTCGGAGACTAAAACACATTCTTTCCATAAAAAAGAGAAATACGTTGACAACGGACGCTAGCCAGGCACAACATTACGCCTTCATTTTAATTTTCAAGTTTTTAACTCACAATCCAGACCTGTTTGGCCCTGTCCTTCCCCTGCCCCTGTTGTTTTATGGCGAAAAGTTGAAAAAGAACCCAGAAGTTTGGTTTCAGTCCTCTGCAGCACTTTTCCTTTTTCCTTCGCCTCTGCCAAGTAGCTCAGACAGCCGGCGTCAGCACTCAACTCTCACTAAATACTCGCACACTTTTAAAAAAAAACTTTGTAACAGCAACTTGCGAGCTCCGATGGTTGGTTACTATATTATCAGGATAAAAGTAGAACAGAACTCACCTCGCTGCAATAAAATTATCTTCAAACAGACGTGGCTTTTTTTCCAGGGTCGGGTTTTCGCCTTTTCCCTGCCTGTCTGCTGGCGCGCTGCGTCGAGTTCTGGGAGATTCCGCCATGTCAATCAAACACAGACGCACATGGACGTAAAAGCCCGCCCCTTTTACCGTAATAAGCTGCGCATTACAAAAGCCAAACATTAGTGAGCAGTCTATATCTTTAGACAGAAGAACCATTTGTTTAACGACATGACACTTAACTTTATTTGAGCCTTGCATGAAATCTCAAAGTCGGCTTACAGCAAAAAACTAAAGAAAACACAACCAGGAATATACAACCAAATCGGTCAGTACTAATGCGTTCAAACGCCTTTAGCACTTTGCAATACACTCCAAGGAATTACACACAGTTATATTCGTGAGCTGATATAAATCATGAATTGTTTAATCTAACACCATATGATTAAAAGCCAAATACCATAACCAAAATAAGCAATTACAACAACAAGCTGGTTTCCATTGCCTGCTTTATGTCTAGAAGCCAGTTGTCACAGCAAGTATATCCCCTATTTAATTTCTCTCTGCTGGTGAGCAAACACAAAAACACACACAGAAATACACACAAAAACACACACAGAAATACACACACACACACAAAAACACACACAGAAATACACACAGAAATACACACACAAAAACACACACAGAAATACACACACACAAAAACACACAGAAATAAACACACACACACACAAAAACACACACAGAAATACACACAGACAAAAACACACACACACACAAAACACACACAAAAACACACAGAAATTGGAGAAAGGCATCTGAGGTCAGTGTTGCTCATGCAGGTGAAATAAGTTTTATATTCAGGAGTAGATCACCTCACTCCAGGAGGCCTAGAGGCTGCAGTGTTTTCTGTCCAAACCACTTGAATGGTTTTGTGTTGGAAAAAAATGCAACTAATCAGATATTTTTCTGCCAATGGGGAGAACAATATCTATGGAGCGAATCTCCTCCAGTAAAAGTAGATTTTGTCTAAAGCAAAAAAATTGCCAAGGGCACCCTGTATTTTGCATTACTGATTTTATTTGTTGTTGGGAGGAAGGCCCAGTTGTGATAGGCACTGTTTGCCACTGGTATGTATAGTGATGGATGATACATTACAGAGGCCAGGCTGAGCATGCCTTATGGAGATGAGCTGTAGCTATTTCCTCCCCAATGTCAGGGTCAGGATTCTCAACCAGCAGATGTTTAACACCCAGCTGCTCTCTCTCTCTCTCTCTCTCTCTCTCTCTCTCTCTCTCTCTCTCTCTCTCTCTCTCTCTCTCTCTCTCTCTCTCTCTCTCTCTCTCTCTCTCTCTCGCTCTCTCTCTCTCTCTCTCTCTCTCTTTCTCTCTCTCTCTCTCTCTCTCTCCTTCTCTATTTTTTTTAGCTCTCAAGCTCTCTTCCATCCCTCCCCTTTGCTCTACCACATCCTCAACTTTTTTTAACCCCATCTCTCTTCCTCTCTCCCTTCCTCCCTCCCTCCCTCCATCCTCTCTCCCTCACTCTCACCCCCTTTGAAGAGGTCTGCTCTCTGATTCCTGATCTCTCTTGCAAATGATCACATCACTTGTCACACTGCCCTTTACATGTATGCACGGGCATATTTGTGTGTATGCGTGAACTGTTTCCTTACATATAAGTATGTAATAGTGTGTGTGTGTGTGTGTGTGTGTGTGTGTGTGTGTGTGTGTGTGTGTGTGTGTAGCATCATGTACGTGTCCCTGCATGTTTGAATGGTGACTGAGATGACAGCTGATACGTAGACGTCTAGAAGAGTCAAACACTGAGAAACCTTGAATAGTATGTGTGTGTGTGTGTGTGTGTGTGTGTGTGTGTGTGTGTGTGTGTGTGTGTGTGTGTGTGTGTGTCTGTGTGTCTGTGTACATGATTGTGTACATTACTTTATGGAAGACCAAATGGGGCGAAACTACAAAACTCAATAAGCATGCGTCGTTTTAGTGATTCAAAATGCCATCTTAGTGAACAAAGTAAAAGGAACTCACCTAAAACAACGGTGTAAAGAACTGCCTTTAACAGTCAAATCAGCTCCTCTCTTGATTCTCACAGACAGTAATTAAGTAATTATGAGCATTCACCCAATCAACAATAACTAAAGTCAGACTACACAGATTCACTCCACTACACGATATGACCAAGGAGAAACCGGGTGTTTACTTCATGTTAAATTCAGTAATGCACCATTATTTTTATTTAGAGCAGCACTTTTTGTCTCAGAAAGTACTGCAAGTTTTGTCACACACCGAGGATGATTGTGTTCAATGTGAATTTAACGTCTGTTGTGTCGGCCTATATCTATTCTTATTGATGATGAGTGAGGCTGTTTTACCAATTGGCAATATGCATTTAACTTATAAAATCAATACTGGCGATTGTTAAGCATTTTTATTTTTGTATGATTGCGGCTTCCTTCTGTTAATATACTACTACATGGCTGCATATGTTCAAATGGGTCCACTAGGTGTCATACAAATACTTTGAAATGAAAAATCACCATTCACTCTGGTAGTAGTATAACATGAATGACATGGAGATTAAACCTGTATTATGAGGGCTCAAACAGTCATTGAAGAGTCACTTGCGGTGGTGGCTCATTCGGCTTATGAGGACTCAACCAGAGAAGGCTCATTTGAGACGCAGCTGAAGAGGTTCATTAAATAGCAATTGCATGAACCATCACAAAATCTTGCTTTTATAGTGTGTGATGAAACAAAAAATGTGTAATTTCTATTAACATGTTATAATATATGAACTCTTTTGACTGTTAATTTGACTTTTATCAAAACACTCTACATTAAACATAACAATGCTTTCAAAAACCTAGTATGTTACACAGTTTAGAGTTGAGGAAAAATGCTGTAAACTACGGTGTTTTGAACCACTATGATGTAATAAAATACATGATAAAAAAATAAAGTAAAATGTGTAGTTATAGCTTAAACGCTGCATTTTCTGTTGATTTTAATGAATACATGTCTAAAATGAGGCGTAG
Source organism: Urophycis tenuis (assembly GCA_036785325.1). NCBI lineage: Eukaryota > Metazoa > Chordata > Actinopteri > Gadiformes > Phycidae > Urophycis > Urophycis tenuis. The sequence goes on along the minus strand of JAXIVH010000047.1, from coordinate 194,072 downwards.
TTTTGACCTCTTTGGTCTTCCATATAACTTCCTTCTGTAGACATGTGAATGGAATTTGGCACATCATGAGATCAAAGGAGTAAACCCAGAGCCCTGCACACAGTGACAAGAGCAGACATGCCTCTCTCTGTCTCTCTCTGCCTGTCAATAGCTCTTTCTCTGGCTCTCCCTTTTTCTCTCTCTCTTTCTCTTTTTTGCATTATCTCTCTCCCAGAGTCTCCTGTTCTTTTTATCTTCTTTACATTTTCCGTCCTGTTTTTATTTTTTTTTTTTTTTTTTTACCTCATATCTCTTAGTCCCTCCCTCTCTGTCTCTATCTTTATGTGAAAATGTTCTTTAAGGTGGTATCTGTTTGTAATCACTCTCTATATCTTTCTCTCTCGCACAGTTTTTTCTAAGCTCAATAGTACTTTGTTATTTGGACTAAAACACACAGGACCATCAGCACTTCTCTGGTGTGTATTTACGTGCTCATGCACATCTATGTGTATGTGTGTCCATATGTGCCCTTATATGACTGATGGGTGGTTCTACAAAAGTGATACAAGAGTATTTGAAGGCAGCCTAATTAGAGAGAGTGAATCTTAGAATCGAAGATGGGCTGTTAACAATTCCTACTGTGATTACGGCTCCATACCCACAGTTCCAATAAGCTAGAGATACTTGACATACTTGTCATCTCAAGAATGTTAAAAAAAAGTTTAAAATGTTAGTGCTTTTAAAATCAAAAAACCCTAATCAACTACCATTTCAGCACTGCTGGTTTAATCATTTTTATTGTATTTTTTTGTAATTATATTCTTTTTGATATATTTGGGCAAGTGACTTGAATTCAATATGATGTTTGATGTCATGTCCCAGAGTTAATTTGAGACAGACTCCTTCCACCATGTTGCTGCTGCTCTCTGGTATGTCTGCACCAGACATATACTCCCCCTAATTCAGGGTCTGTTTACTGCCCAAGGACATTAGAATGGAAAAACCTTTTTTCTTTGCTCTCACTTTCTGTTTCATGCCATGGTCTTTCTAGCCTCCTGTCTACCTCTCTCCTTCTTATTTCCAAGCTCTCTTACCTAACCACTCCTCCCCTCCCTCTTGCTATGTATACCTCTCTATATCTGCCTCCATCCCTTCCTGATTGATAACTGTCTTGGCTGTAACTGTCTCCTTATTGTTTCAGTGTTTGAAGGTGCAGATCAAGGCAAGTCTGCACCAATCAGGAAACAGATGAGATGACGCCATCCTGAACATCTTCCAGCCAGTTGAGAACAGGCTCTGTGCCCCCGGTCTCCCCCCCCCCCCCCCCTCAGCTCCCCCAGCTCCTCTACAACCATCCCCCCTCGAACCTCCAGCCCTGCTGCTCCCCTGCTGCTGAACCCCCCCCCTCCCCCTCCCACACCGTCCCCCCACAGCTACACCATGCCTGTTCTCTCTCCCTCTCTCTCTCCCCCACCATCAGATCACCCAGATCACCAGACTCCTTCTGCCCCCACTCACGTCACACAGACCTTCACAGCGGAGCAGGTGAGGAGGGTGCTGTGCAGGCTCCGTCCAGGCAAGGCTGCAGGTCCCGATGGCGTCAGCCCGAGGGTACTCAAAACGTGTGCTGCCTAGCTGAGTGGAGTCCTGCAGCACATTTTCAACCTGAGCCTGAGTCTGGAGAGGGTCCCTGTGCTGTGGAAGACATCCTGCCTGGTTCCAGTACCAAAGAAGGCGCGTCCTAGCACCTTTAATGACTACAGAACGGTGGCACTGACGTCCCACCTGATGAAGTCCCTGGAGAGGCTGGTCCTGTCACTTCTTCGGCCCCTGGTCAGTGCATCGCTGGACAGTTTGCCTACCAGCCGAGGCTGGGAGTGGAGGATGCCATCATCTTCCTGCTTCACCGTGCCTACGCCCACTTGGACAGGCCCGGAAGCACTGTGAGAATCATGTTTTTCGACTTCTCCAGTGCTTTCAACACTATCAGGCCTGCCCTGTTGGGGAGTAAGCTGACGGCGATGCTGGTGGACTCCTCCCTGGTTTCCTGGATTACGGACTACTTAACGGGTCGACCACAGTTTGTCAGACTGCAGGACTGTGTGTCTGACACTGTGGTCAGCAGCACAGGGGCTCCACAGGGGACCGTTCTGTCACCATTCCTGTTCACCCTGTACATCTCAGACTTCCAGTTCCACTCGGAGTCCTGCCATCTGCAGAAGTTCTCAGACGATTCTGCAGTGGTTGGATGTGTTAGTGAGGGTAACGATGTGGAGTACAGGAGCGTCGTGGATTCCTTCGTTGAGTGGTGTGAGCTAAACCATCTGCAGCTCAACACCAACAAGATGAAGGAGTTGGTGGTGGATTTCCGGAGGTTGAAATCTACCCCCACACCCATCTCCATCAAGGGGGTGACTGTCGACGTTGTCCAGGATTACAAATACCTGGGCGTTCACCTGGACAATAAACTGGACTGGGCCAAGAACACTGAGGCTGTGTATAAGAAAGGCCAGAGCCGACTTTATTTCCTGAGGAGGCTCCGGTCCTTCAACATCTGTAACACCATGCTTAAGATGTTCTACCAGTTGGTGGTAGCCAGTACCATCTTCTTTGGGGTCGCGTGCTGGGGAAGCAGGTTGAGGTCAGCAGATGCCAACAAGATCAGCAGGATCGTCAGGAAGGCTGGCTCCGTCCTGGGGGTCCAACTGGACTCTTTGTTGGAGGTGTCTGAGAGGAGGATGCTGCGCAAGTTGCGTAGTATCCTAGACAACAACGCTCACCCTCTCCACCAGGTGCTGACCTCATACCGCAGTGCCTTCAGCAATAGACTCATTCCACCCCGGTGTACTACAGAACGCCACAGAAAGTCCTTTCTTCCTGTGGCCATCAGACTCTATAACTCATCTACTTCAGGCGTTAGAGGACCTCACATCATCTAAATGCACCGTCACTGCAGAAGTCACTTTATTCACTGCATTCACTGTATTCACTTTATTTAGTACTGCCATGGGAACTATACGTATTGCTGTATATTATATATACCTACGTAGTTACTGTAGCGGTACGACAAACTATCTCATCTTATTCCATAAAACACTCACTGAGATATATTTATATATTTATTAGTTTTATTATAGTTTGTACGGGTATATTAGCTTATACTTAGTTGAGTAACTAAGTATAAGCTAATATAACAAAATGCTAGTTGGTTTTTAGTTAGTTGGTAGTTAGTTAATTGGTTTATAAGTTACTCTAGTTTATTGTGATATTGTTGTTAATTGGTTATATTAGGTATATTTTTATATTAGGGTATATTTTATTTTAGGTATATTTTATTTGTGTATATTTCTTTTCCTTCTTTGTTTTGATCTGTTGCAAAATAATTTCCCTCGGGATGAATAAAGTCTCTTGAATCTTGAATCTATGGTGCCCTCCACCACCACCGTGTGATGTGTTCCGGCCCGCTGTCGTGGAACCCCTGGAACTTTGGGTGACATCACTTCAGGTGATGACATCTTGGAGTGGGCCATCAATCCACGTTCATTCTAGTGGAATGTCTGTGATCCAAAAAGGAGGGGAACAGAATCTGATGTCTAAAAACGATTGGCCTATGTTGTACATTTTTTTGACTTGAGTACTAACATTATCTAAATTGTTTCCAACAATATTCAAAGCCAGACAAATCAGTAGTTTTATTCTTAGTAATGGGATTTGTCGTCCGTCAGATGCCCTTTATTTACCTTAACAATTTTGACAGACAGACAGACAGACAGACGTACTTTAATGATCCCTGAGGGAAATTGCATTTGTTACAATAAAATACTCCAGTGCAAAAAGAAAAAAGAGACAGACACTCTACGTAAAGTAAAGTGTTAGAATATATAAATATATAATATAAACCTATGTAAAATATAAAATATAAACCTATGTAAAATAAAACCTATGTAAAATATAAACCTATGTAAGCAATATACAAAAAATATACATACATAAAGAAATATACATAAATGTACATACAACCAGGCATACATTGAGAGGTGATAGCATACGCAAGGATGTATGTAGCATGTCAGATTCTATGCTGTAATAAAGACCAGTTGTGCAAAGAGATGACCAGTTATGCAGTGAAATTAAAAGAAATGACCAGTTATGCAATGTGAATGAATAACCTGTTGTGCAGCAGAAACTAAGATGAAAGTGACAAATTGTATAGTTTGATGACCACAGGCAGGAATGATTTCCTATGTCGCTCTGTGGTGCATCTCGGTGAGAGGAGTCTTCTGCTGAAGAAACTCCTCCGCTGAGCCAGGGTGGAAAAGAGAGGGTGAGAGGCATTGTCCATGATAGTCCGTAGCCTGGACAGCATCCTCCTATCTGCCACGGTAGTCAGAGTGTCCAATTCCTCACCCACTACATCACCAGCCCTCTTGATGAGTCTATTAAGTCTATTGGTGTCCGCAACCCTCATCCCACTGCCCCAGCATGTGACAGCAAAGAAGATCGCACTGGCAACAACAGACTCATAGAACATCCTCAGCATTGTCCTGCAGATGTTGAAGGACCTTAGCCTCCTCAGAAAAAAGAGTCGGCTTTGGCCCTTCTTGTAGACGGCCTCTGTGTTCCTGGTCCAGTCCAACTTGTTGTTGAAGTACACCCCCAGGTACTTGTACTCCTCAACAGTGTCGACTGGAACCCCCTGGATGAACACAGGGCCCACCGGTGTTTTGACCCTCCTTAGGTCCACAATGAGCTCCTTTGTCTTTGTAGCATTGAGCTGTAGATGGTTCAGCTCACGCCAAGAGACAAAGTTGCCCACAACAGTCCAATACTCACCCCCATCACCCCCTTCAATACAGCCAACTATTGCAGAGTCATCAGAAAACTTCTGAAGGTGGCAGGACTCAATGCAGTAGCTGATGTCTGAGGTGTAGAGGTTGAAGAGAAAGGGAGAAAGGACCGTCCCTTGTGGGGCCCCAGTGTTGCTAACCACCCTGTCAGATACACAGTTCTGTAGGCGTGCAAACTGTGGTCTTCCAATCAGGTAGTAAACAATCCAGGACACCAAGGGAGCATCAACCTGCATCGCCGCCATCTTCCCACCTAGGAGACCCGGCCGTAAGGTGTTGAAAGCACTGGAGAAGTCAAAGAACATGACTCTCACAGTGCTCGCCGGCTTGTCCAGATGAGAGTAGACTTTGTTCAGCAGGTAGATGATGCAGTCCTCGACTCCCAGGCTGGGCTGGTAGGCGAACTGCAGCTGGTCCGAGAAGGGTCTGACCATTGGCCTAAGCTGGTCCAGAACGAGCCTCTCCAGGGTCTTCATGATATGTGACGTCAGGGCCACCGGTCTTTAGTCCTTGGGGCTGCTGGGGCGCAGCGTCTTTGGGACAGGAACAAGGCAGGACATCTTCCACATCAGAGGGACCTTTTGGAGGTGCAGGCTCAGGTTGAAGACATGACTAAGTACTCCACACAGCTGGGGGGCACAAGCTTTAAGTAGCATGGGGAACACACCATCAGGGCCCGCCGCTTTGCCTGAATGGAGTCTAATCAGTTGTCTTCTCACCAGGTCAGGTGTGAAGGAAACTGTAGAGGTGTCCGTTGGGGGAGGAGGGATAGGGTCCTCAGGTAGTGGAGGACAGTATGCAGAGCAGGGGGGAGGGGTGGGGCAGGGTGAAGGTGTGAAGTGGCCGGGAGTGAATAGAGGTGGTGAGAGGCAGGAGGGCGGTCTATAAGGAGGGGGAGGTGGAGTGGCACTGGTTGTTGGGCTGCCAGCAGCAGTAGCAGCAGGGCCATGAGGGGGAGGGGCAGGGGCCGCAGTATCAAACCTATTGAAGAAAAGGTTAAGTTCATTGGCCTGAGCCACCCCACCCTCCAGCCCCATACTACCAGTCTTCTGGAAGCCTGTGATGGTTTTCATACCACTCCACACATCCCTCATGTTGTTTTTCTGGAGCTTCTTCTCCAGCTTCCTCCTGTATCTGTCTTTTGCCTCCTTAATTTTGACCTTGAGTACCCCCTGTACTCTCCTCAGCTCAGCCTGGTTGCCCTCTCTGAACGCCCTCTTCTTGTCGTTCAGGATGGCCTTGATGTCCTTGGTGATCCAAGGTTTGTTATTTGCGTAACAGGTGACTGTCGACGCAGGGACATAGCAGTCTACACAGAAGTTAATGTAGTCCGTTATGCACTCTGTGAGTCCATTAATGTCCTCCCCGTAAGGCTCACAGAGTGCAGGCCAGTCAGTCACCTCAAAACAGTACTGCAGTGCCTCATAAGATTCCTCTGACCACTTCCTCACAGTCCTTGTGGTCACAGGCTTCCTCTTCACCAGAGGCACATAGCAGGGTTTGAGGTAAACCAGATTGTGATCCGACCTGCCCAGAGGGGGGAGAGAAGAAGAGATGTATGCCTCCTTAATGTTGGCATACATCAGGTCCAGGGTCCTCACCCCTCTGGTAGGACAGCTCACATATTGCTTAAAAGTCGGCAGAACCCTATCCATGGTGACGTGGTTAAAGTCTCCCGACATGATGATGAGGGCACTGGGGTGTTCAGTCTGAAGTTTAGAGATGGTGGAGTGTATGGTGCCGCAGGCAGCTGATGGGTTAGCAGTGGGAGGGATGTACACCATGACGATGATAACGTGCGGGATCTCCCTAGGGAGGTGGTATGGACGTAGACCAACGGCCAACACTTCGGTATCTGGGCTAAAGATCTGTTCCTTGTACATTGTATATATTGTGACGTTGCGAGAGGTGTCACGGCTTTGAGCGGGGCAGTTCAATCAGTGCACGGACACAGGAAGATGGGAAAACACAGGATTTATTCACAAAACAGGGGGATTAGCCCAACTCAGGTAATCTCATAAAAAAGGTGTCAACAAAGAGAGGTTGACAAACGGGTCAACCTATAAACCGCTCTCAATCTTATGATTGGAATGTCCGAATGTGAATTCTGCCACGGCGGTTGTCGTTCTCCGTCGGGGAGTGTAGCGTTCCGAGTTCCCGCAGGAAATCGTCTCTCCGGTGGCTCGGCGTCCTCGTCTTCCACCCGACTTCCCCTCCCTGCCTGTACCTGACGGCTTTTGTATCCATCACGGTCAATCAGCCCGATCAGGTACAGGTGCGCTAACATTCCGCGTGGGTAGGGGTGGCGTTCCTTATTCCGCCACCAGATGGAGCCATGCTCATCTGTGGCTGGACCCACCTGAGCGGAATATAGCGCCCCTCCAAGACGCAGCCTCTCGTGACGTCACACATCCCTCCCCTCAAGACCGACGTCCTCGTCGGGGTGAAGGATGTGAAGAAGGCGTCTCGCCTGGAGAGGGCGTCCGCGTTCCCATGCTGCTTGCCAGCCCTGTGGACAACCACAAAGTTAAACGGTTGTAGACTCAAGAACCACCTGGTCACCCTACTGTTGGTCTCTTTATTCCTGGCCATCCATTGTAGCGGGGCGTGGTCTGACACCACCGTCCCAGGAGATAAAAACGTAGGGATTCCAGGGCCCAGGTCACTGCTAGGCACTCCTTTTCCACTGTGGAGTAGTTCTTCTCCCTCGGGAGTAGTGTCCTACTTAAAAACAAGATGGGGTGTTCGTCCCCTCCATGCGTCCCCTCCATGCGAGTACCGCCCCCAAGCCCACCTCTGACGCGTCCGTCTGGACGGTGAACTCTTTACCGAAGTCCGGTGCCACTAGGACCGGACTCGAGCAGAGGGCCCGCTTCAGGTCTCCGAAGGCGGTCTCCGCCGCCGGGTTCCACCTCACCATCCGTGAGTGGCGTTTGGTGGTCAGCTCTGTCAGAGGGGCGGCTAAAGTTGCAAAGTTTAGTATAAATCGCCGATAGTAGCTGGCCAGGCCCAAGAACGATCTCACCTGTCTCTTGGTGATGGGTTGTGGCCAGTCCTGTATGGCCTTCAGCTTGGCCTCCTGGGGCTTCACCAGCCCCCGTCCAATGGTGTATCCGAGGTAGTTCGTCTCGCTGAAGGCTAGCTTGCACTTCTGGGGATTCGCCGTGAGGCCCGCTTCTCGGAGGGAGTCGAGCACGGCTTGGACCCGTGGTAGGTGGCTGTCCCAATCCGGGCTTTGGACGACCACGTCATCCAGATAGGCCGCAGCGTACCCCCGGTGAGGTGCGAGAACCCGGTCCATCAACCGTTGGAACGTGGCTGGGGCCCCATGGAGTCCAAAGGGAAGCCTGGTGTACTGGTAGAGGCCCTCCGGCGTGGCAAAGGCTGTTTTCTCCTTTGAGGCCGGGGTCAGGGGCACCTGCTAGTAACCTTTAGTGAGATCCAGAGTTGTTAGAAAACGGGCGTGTCCTAAAGAGTCTATTAGGTCGTCGACCCGTGGCATGGGGTAGGCGTCGAACTCTGATACCTCGTTCAACTTCCTATAATCATTGCAGAACCGGATGGTTCCATCCGGCTTGGGAACCAGTACAATGGGGCTCGCCCATGCGCTCTTGGACTCCTCAATTACTCCTAGGTCTAACATTTTCCTTACCTCGTCTTTAATGGCTACTTTACGGGCCTCCGGCACTCGGTACGGCCGCTGGTTCACCGTTTTACCGGGCAGGGTGCGGATCTCGTGCTAGACCAACTCTGTGTGTCCAGGGAGGGGGGAGAAGACATCCTGGTTTTGGTCTACCAGCTCCAGGCTCATCTGTCACTGGTGCGGGGACAGGTTTGGCCCCACCTGGACCTCCGCCCTCGCCGGCTCCTTGGACTCAGTGGGGGGTAAACAGCTGAACAAGGCCTCTCTGGCATGCCATTTTTTAAAAAGGTTAATATGGTAAATTTGTTCCGGTTTCCGTTTATCGGGTTGCCTCACCTTGTAGTTTACCTCTCCCACCCGCTCCATGATCTCGTAGGGTCCCTGCCAGGTAGCCAGGAACTTGCACTCCACCGTGGGTACCAGGACCAAGACCCTATCGCCGGGTTTAAATTCTCTTGGCTGGGCCGGCCGGTTATAGGCGACCTGTTGTTGCCGTTGTGCCGTTTCCATATGCTCCCTCATTATGGGGTATATGGCTTGGAGTCTTTATCTCATGTCCCCGACGTGTTCCACCAGGGTCCGTTGGCGGCATGGCTGTTCCTCCCAGGCCTCCTTGGCGATGTCCAGCAAACCCCTGGGTCTGTAGGACGGCAAAAGCTCAAATGGTGAGAAACCCGTGGACGCCTGAGGTACCTCTCTTACCGCGAATAGGAGGTATGGTAGCAGCTGGTCCCAGTTGCATCCGTCCTCCCCGATCACCTTCCGCAGCATGGCTTTTAAGGTCTTGTTGAAGCGCTCGACCAAGCCATCCGTCTGGGGGTGGTAGACAGAGGTCCTCAGCTGTCTGACCTTCAGGAACGTGCACAGGTCTTTCATGACTCGTGACATAAAAGGCGTCCCCTGGTCCGTCAGGATCTCCCTGGGGATACCTAAACTGGTGGAGAGAAGGAACAGCTCCTTCGCGATTTGCTTGGAGGTCGCCTTCCTTAGCGGAATAGCCTCCGGACACCTGGTGGCATAGTCCATAATCACCAGAATATACTGATGACCTCGGGCACTTTTCGGCAACGGCCCCACTATGTCCAACGCTATCCGCTCGAACGGCGTACCGATGATGGGCAATGGTATGAGCGGGTTCCTATAACAGGGTTTGGGTGCCACCTGCTGACACTCCGGGCAACCTCGACAAAAGTTCTGGCCAAAAGAAACGTTGCAGGATTCTTTCCCGGGTTTTCTTTACCCCCAGGTGTGCCCCTAGTGGGTGCGTGTGGGCTAGGTTTAGCACCGTCGCCCGGTGGGGCTGGGGTACCAACAACTGTTCATGCACCTCTTCATTCTTCTTGGTTACCTGGTAAATTAAGCCGCGGTTTATCGCAAAATGGGGGTAAGTAGGGCTGGCCCTATTTCCCACCACTACACCCTCTAGCACCTGTACACTTCGTAGCACATTTGCAAGAGTGGGGTCTTGTAACTGCGCTGTACCATACTGGCCTGTGAGGGGGGGAAAGCTCCCGGGCGCTGGGGACGTCTTCCTCGTCGGAGCTGGGATTCCTTTCCGGGGCCACGTCCTCCCCTCCGGTGTTGGAGTCCGTCTCGGGGTCGGTCTGCGCTCCTGCCATCCCTGCCAGCGCCCCGGGTCTCCTCTTCCGGGGAATCCGAGCTGGCCTCTCGTGCGCCTCTCTCCACAGCGGATGGAAGGCTGGGCAGTCTCGGCCGATCAGTAGAGGAACCAGGAGGGAATCAACGACACCGGCCCTGATGAGTATGGTCCCTCTGGTGGTGGTCATCCTCAGCTCCGTGGTGGGGTAGCTTTGGGTGTCCCCGTGGACACAGGCGACAGGAAGGGTCTGTCCGGAGACCAGCTGCTCTGGTCTCACGAGGTCGCCCCGTATCAGGGTAACCCGGCTCCCGGAGTCTAATAACGCCTCCACGGTGTGGCGGTTTACCGTCACCGGACAGGTGGGGGTCGTTCCTGAGCTCCGTCTGTGACTCCCACGAGGGAGGCAAACATGTGCGTAGCGGCTGAGGTGAAGGTCTCGGCAGTGGGCATAGGCTCATCTGCCTGTTTCGCACACTGCCAAGAGATGTGTCCCACCTCCCCGCACCGGTAGCACTGTCGGGTCTCCTTCTCCCGGCGTCCGTCCCCTCGATCTGGCAGCCGTCTGCTTCCCCCTGGAGTCTGGACCGCTCCTGGCGTGGCTGTGTTGGGAATCGTGGGGTTTCTGGGCCGGCCCCCTGCCGTCCGCAATGGGGATGTGGTTCTGGGCTCTCTCCTGGAGTTCCGCAGCATTTCTGCGGTGGCCTGGTATTTCTTCACGGCTATCGTTGCGAGTTCGGCCGTGGTCAAGGCCTGCTGGCCGAGGAGTTTCTTGGCCTCGTAGGGTAGAGCCCGCACGTACCGGTCCACCACCACCGCTTCTACCACCGCCACCGCCGTGCTTTTCTCCGGCTCCAGCCACTTCCTGGTGATGCGCAACAGCTCGCGCATCTGTGCCCGGGGAGGCTGGTCAGAATGGAACGTCCAGCTGTGGAAGCGTTGCGCCATCGCGAACTTGGTGAGCCCCCCTCTGCTCAGTATTTCGGCTTTTAATGCCTCGTAGTTGGTTGCGTTGTCTGGGCTGAGATCCCCGACCGCGTTCAACGCTTCCCCCGTTAAAAAAGGTGCTAGAAGTCCCACCCACTGGGCCCTGGGCCATGCTTCCCTCGTGACCGTCACCTCGAACGTGTGCAGGTACGCCTCGGTGTCGTCGGTCGCCCCCATCTTCGTTAAAACGTCACTGGCCTTTATGGGGTGCACCTTCTGAGCGACCATTTGCCTCTGCAAATGTAGTTCCTCGGCTTTCAGGCGGTTGGCCGTCTTCTGCTCCTCTAGCAGGGCCAGGCTCGCCTGGAATTGGGCTTGCTGGCCCTCAACCGGCGTCTTTACGATGTCCTCCATTTTGTTTGGGGTGGCGAGGGATAATAAAGAAAATTCCGCAATCAAATCCTCTGTGTCCCCACTCATGCACTATTAAAATTGAATGCCTGCATTCTCCACCATATGTGACGTCACGAGCGGCGGCACGGCTCTGAGCGGGGCAGTTCAATTAGTGCACGGACACAGGAGTACGGGAAAACACGTGTTTTAATAACAAAAACCGGGAATTAACCCAACTCAAGTAAGTCTTACACAAAATGGTATAAACAAAAGGAGGTTGACAAAAGGGTCAACATATAAATCAGACTCAATCTTACGATTGGAATGTCCACATATGAATTCCGCCAATGCGGTCGTTGCTCCGATTCTGGAGATGCACAGTTCCGAGTTCCCGCAGGAAAACGCCTCTCCGGTGGACTGGCGTCCTCCGTCTTCCGTCCAATCTTCCACTCGACTCTCTCCTCCTACCTGTACCTGATGGCTTTTGTATCCCTCACGGCCAATCAGCCCGATCAGGTACAGGTGCGTTAAACCTCCGCGTTGGCAGGGGTGGCGTTCCTCCCTTTGCCACCAGATGGAGTCATGCTCACCTGTGGCTGGACCCATCTGAGCGGAATATAGCGCCCGTTTAAGACGCAGCCTCTCGTGACGTCACAGTGTGTACACACACACACACACACACACACACACACACACACACACACACACACACACACACACACACACACACACACACACACACACACACACACACACACACACACTGGCTAATTTTACCATGTGGGGGCACCATAGAGTAAGAAAAGCTACAGGGGTATTTGTAAGATCTTTAAATACATGGTAAAACTAATAAACAATCCTGCTGTCCATAAATATATATCTATAGAGTTCTATGGAAAACCATATGCCTAGTGTTACAGTGTTGTAGTCATCTAAGGACCATTGAGTAACCATGGGATGACTGGCTTTGATTAGCTTGAGAAACGCCCCAACCCCATCCTCCTCCAAACCCTCTGGTCATTTTCCGTCAATATAACCATGACACACTCCAGAGGGCCACTTTGCCGTAACAACACTGACACCACTATAGCAGCAGTAGCAACACCAGGCAGGGGAACAGGCAGCAATCACCTTTAGTGTGGACTGTGCCTATGTCAGGTGTTCCAATTCACCAAAGGTAATTTCCAAGTGTGTTTTTAGCTATGCAAATGCACTGAGCAAGTTGACTGTAATCATGTAGGAATTACCAACAAAACATTTCTGGAGGTAGCTGGCTTGATTCCTCAGGCATGAGAGATGGAGATGCATTGGACATGCATTTTCTACCTTAGACAATGGTTGACTGTGATGATTGTGTGTGTTGTGTAGGAGTGAAAAGGCACTTTTGGTAGCATTTGGTAATGATGAACTTATCATTAACAAAACATACATGTTAATGATGAACTTATCATTAATCACTTATTAATTTCCAATCACAATTAAATAAAAAAAAAAACATTAATATAGACTTGAAGATGAATAAGTAATATGTTAAATGGTCCATATTTTACCACCAGGTGTGATGTTTATAGGTAGCGCAGGAACGCTGCTGCATAGCCAATATATTATGGCTGGTGTCGCCAGGGCATGTGTACCTCAGTAGCTCAGTGGATAGAGCGGCTGGACAGAGCCACTAACCACAGGGTCGGCGGTTCGATTGCCCTCCTCCAACTGTCTGCATGTTGAAGTGTCAAGATACTGAATCCCAACTTGCTCCCCGGGCGCTGAACATAGCAGCCCACTGCTCCTATGTACCATAGGATGGGTCAAATGCAGACAACAATTTTCGTTCCCATATCTAAATACTGAGAATGACCAACAAAGACCAAAGAAAGAACTAAAGGAGGTTATGTGTGTGTGTGATCCATAAGGATCTGTGTATGGGTGTTTCCGTATATGTTGGTTCAACCATTAGATCAAGACAAAGCATTCTCTTAAAATATTAATTTACTTTATTTTGCTTCAAAGTAAAACAAAAACAGGACACATCCCCCTACTGTCTTCTCCCTCCCTTCAGCCAGTACTCAGTAGTCATAGACTGAGGACTGTGACACCACAGGACACAGGCTCGCCAACACTTTCAGCTGAAGATCACTCAGACGGACTCGTCCCCTAAGATTGCGCAGGGGTGTGTGTGTGTGTGTGTGTCGGACAGCAAGTAAGTACCGCTCCAAAAAAGAGGTGAGTGTGTGTGTGTGTGCATGATTGTCTGTCTCCTCCTGTCCTGTACAGTAGTCTTTTCCAAACTGTAGTTTAAAACCCCAAAAAGGGGGTCCAAGTCACAGGATGCCCACCATAAACATTTTTAGGATTATTTCCAAAAAATAAATATATTTAAGTACATAAGTAGTTTGAGGGCTGAAAAGGGGGAATATATATAGATGAACAATAGACATACTTACATGTTGGTTATCTGGCTGTTGACCTAGTAGTGAGAATGTATTGCTTATTTTACTACACAACAATGTTTGTGGCTCTTGGGCCTGAAAGTACCTTATGGCTTTAACAAGTATTCTGAAGCCCCTGCTTCAGAGGCCATTGCCTAAGGATGGCGTCATCAATATTGATGTCACTGCATGTCACACACACGTGCACATTCCACTGTAAGCCGCCGCCATTGGACGCAAATAAGCGACACAGTGGCACAGCAATACAAACCATTAAAGCGTCAAAATTTTTTTCAAAAAAATCCACTAGCTTTCCTTCACTGTGATAGGTGGACTGGTGTGTAAAGGGGCATTTCGCAGACACTTTTTGTCCAAAGAAACTTACAATCAGTATATTTGTGGGGTTCGACAAGGGGATCGAACCGCAACCCGCTCTATCCACTGAGCTACTGCCACCCTGTGTGTGTGTGTGTGTGTATCTGTTTGTCTGTCTGTGTGTTTAGGTGTGGGTGTGTTTGTGTATGTGTGTGAATGTGTTTATGTCTCTATGTGTGTGTCTGCGAGTGTTTGAGTAAATGTAAATGTGTGTGTTTCACGCAGGAACAGCCAATGAACTCCAAGCCCTCATGGACAAGAGTTTTCCCCACACTAATTAAAGGAGTTAAACAAGAGAGAAAGCTCTGTCAACTCCTGAGAACACTGTTCCCTTGGCAATTGCTATTCCTTATTAAGCTGCCGTGCACAGCTCGGCAAGCTAGCATGTTCCTAGCACACGCCCCTTGATCGAAGATTTATGAGCAACACACAGTAAGGGTAGTGTGCACCCACACATGCCCACACACACAAACACATGCACTTTACCCTGTGAGTGCAGCAAAGTAAATATGGAGCCAAACAAACAGGCCACAGTGTCTTGAATACGCAGCAGGGTGTGAAAGATTACATACATTAAAATAAAGAACATTAAACCATCATTATAACTTTATATAATATTAATAATACTTTCCTGAAACCGTTGAACATCAGAAAACAGTTTTTGAACGCCAAATTGAAATGTAGGAACAGAAAGGTTTGCACAATGGTTCCTGTTGTGCTATTTGGTAACAATCAATCGGGCAAAGGGAAAACCGTATGTGTTAGAGTCGGGGGGCTGTGGGGTGGGGGACTCGTCCACTCTCAATGCAAACAAAAGGCTGATTCTCACAAGTGTCTTTATGTCAGAGAACCTCAGATTTCTGTGGGCTGGAAATGACTGTACAACTCTACCAGAGAGTTTGATTTGTTTTCTTATTTGCCCTTTGTATTTTATTTTAAAATGCTATTCTATTTACAGAATGAACATACCATGCACTAGGTTGAAAAAATAGAAGGTGGGGTGTGATGATGGAGGTGATGAGGGAAGGGATGGAAACACTTTGGTTCCCTTGTGCATTCTGCATGCATGCTCCCCGACAGGTTCCAAGCGATGCCGTCATAAAGGGATTCCAGAGGTGTCGCGAACGACCAGCAGATAACAAGGCGTTCCAAGAATAGAAACAGGCTGCTACGTGAACTCTGCTCCCTTCGCTGGTCATTATTATAGTCACAGTGACATGTCACGTTCCACCTGTTCTGCTTGCAGTGGTATCGGCCAGCCACAAGGAGGGGCTGATGGAGTGTGAGGGATTATATTGGTGGTGAAAACTTGTTTTTCCCCCCAAATGGTGATTAATGAATTATGAATGAACAATAGATACATTTTCTTCACAAGCAAAGGTTTGTCCGTCAACTGTGTTTATGTAGGTCCTTTGCGACAAACAGCTATCCTGGCAGGAGTGTGAGGAGAACATTAATACATGTTGCACAAAAATAGGAAATATGATTGTATCCTTTGAGATAGTCGGTAGAGTAACCCACGATGGTAGTTACAACAATTTACAGAAATGTTTTTCTTGTTTGTTCTCAGTTTCCCAGAGCTTAGTGAATTCTCACATCCCCCTGTTTGTCTTTTAAGGTTGGGGCCCTCCTACCCCTCTCTCCTATCTGTTTGAAGATAGATGTATTATTGCACCAGAGGAGTGTCTTGGTTCAAAAGTCACACATCTCACACACACATGATCAACACTAGGTGTATTCAACAAACATTTCTCAACATCTTCAGGAGTGAGGGGACTGTTTTGGTATGGGAGAGTTGACAGCACTGAGGGGGGTCTTTTAGTGAGTCCCAGAATGGAGGATTTTCACGCTGTGAGGTCGGAAATGACCAGTTTTTCCATCTTATTCCCGATGTCCCCCGGAACTTGGAGCTCGTCCAACTCGTAGTCATCATCGAAGGACCTGTGGATGGAACACACGTACAAATGTATGACACCAGCTAGCTTGCTGTGCTGCTTTCTGAGAAATGTCATGACTCAGCAGAAAAACACACACAAAGTGTGTTTTCTGTGTTTTCTGACCTATGCTCATTGTGTGAAACAAAACACCGACGGTGCAGTTGATTTTGGGTTTGTGTATGTGTGTGTCTGCAGTTGTCATCTCCTGCATAATATGCAGGAGCAAATTATGTTTTGGGTTTACATGCACGATGTTGCAACATGCATAGAACTGCATGTTGATATGCAGAGTATATGTTGTATGTATGCGTGTGTGTTTTGCGCACTTATGTTTATGCTTGTTTGTTTGACATGTTTGACCTGTGCCTGTAGTGTAAGAATGAATGAATGTGTGAATGTGTCTGAATGCTGTATCTATTCATGCTTGTTTTTGTCTGCGTATATGTATAAATACACGGTCTATCTATCTATCTATCTATCTATCTATCTATCTATCTATCTATCTGTTGTATTATGTCTGTGTGTGTGTGTGTGTGTGTGTGTGTTTGGGCTTGTGTCTTACGCATCATGTAGCTGCTCGTTAGCCGTCTCCTCCGCTACGAGGATCTCGTATTCCTCCGACGCATATTTATCCCAGTCAGATGGCTCGGGACCCTCAGTGTCAATGTCCTGAAACACACATACACACTCAACATCAGTGTGAGCATGGTTTTCAAAATATACATGTTTCACTCAGGACTTTTCCATTTCCCTACAGGATATAGTTATACAGTAGTTGCAATGGTAAATCATAATTTTCATAAACATTTCTAGGCATGAAGGAACCAAAAAGAAGTTAAGAAGACATCCATTAATACAAAAAAGGGCACATTCAGTCCTTTTCAGTCCCAGTGTTCGAATTGCATTGAAAAAGATGGACTCTATGGTTGAATGTGAGCCAAATGCTGCTGACAGTGAGCAGACCTTCTGAACAGCAAAGGGGTCTCTCTGCTCATGGTCCAAGTACTTCTCCAGGTTGAAGAAGGTGTCCAGGAAGATGTGAGCCATCCGGCATCGCTTCAGGTCACTCAAAGTTATCTTACCTGCAGGAAAAAACACACAATCAATCATCAGGCATGAACAGTGTTAGGGAAGATATATCGGGGAGGAAGGAGGGAAGGAAGGATGGATGAGACAGAGGGAGGAAAGATCAATGGCTAGAAGGATAGAATGTTGGATAGAAGGTAGAAAGGATGGATGGTACAAAGGAAGGAATGAAGGGGGGCGATGAAGGGAGCTAGGAAGGAAAGGACAATGGATTGATGAATGATAGATGATGGATGACAAATGTACGGATTGTAAGTCACTTTGGACAAAAGCCTCTGCTCAATGCCCTAAATGTAAATGGTAATGTAAATGGATGGAAGGACTGCAGGGAAAAATGAAGGATGCAAGGATAGACTAAATAAATGAAGGAACGAACAAAGAAACAACAGAATAAAGGCAAGGGAGGAGAGAGAGAGGAAACGAAGGAAGGAAAAAAGAAGAAAAAGATTGATGAAAGGAAAGAAGGACGGAAGGATGAAAAGGAAAAAAGAATTAATGAAGAAAGGGAGAGAATAAGGAAGGTTGAGTAGCTGGACAGATGTTTGAATGGAAGGAAGGATGAGAAGGATGGAAGGGTTGTGTTGAAGACTGACCCTGGCTCTTTGGCTTGACCAGGTCAAGCATCTGACAGAGAAGGTCCTGGAAGGGCAAAGGTTCAATACCCATGCCCTCCATGCGCTCACACTGCTCCTCGTAGAAATACTCCAGCTCAAACATGGACAACACACCGTCTCCATCCATATCCATACAGCGGAACCAGTACTCTATGCTGCAGAGAGACAGGAACAGAGAGAGAGAGAGAGAGAGAGAGAGAGAGAGAGAGAGAGAGATGTCCATGATGTTTGCACATACAGTAATTACCTCCATCCATCTATTTTTCTCCGCTTATCCGGGGTCGGGTCGCAGGGGCAGCAGCCTGAGGAGGGAAGCCCAGACTTCCCTCTCCCCAGCCACTTCGTCCAGCTCTTCCGGGGCGATCCCGAGGCGTTCCCAGGCCAGCCGAGAGACATAGTCCCTCCAGCGTGTCCTGGGTCTTCCCCGAGGCCTCCTCCCGGAGGGATGTGCCCGGAACACCTCCCCAGGGAGGCGTCCAGGAGGCATCCTCACTAGATGCCCGAGCCACCGCAACTGGCTCCTCTCGACGCGGAGGAGCAGCGGTTCTACTCTGAGCCCCTCCCGGATGACCGAGCTTCTCACCCTATCTCTAAGGGAGAGCCCAGACACCCTGCGGAGGAAACTCATTTCGGCCGCTTGTATTCGCGATCTCGTTCTTTCGGTCACTACCCACAGCTCGTGGCCATAGGTGAGGGTAGGAATGTAGATTGACCGGTAAATCGAGAGCTCTGCCTTTCGGCTCAGCTCCTTCTTCACCACGACGGACCGGTGCAGAGCCCGCATCACTGCCGACGCCGCACCGATCCGTCGGTCAATCTCCCCTCACTCGTGAACAAGACCCCGAGATACTTGAACTCCTCCACTTGAGGCAGGATCTCCTCCCCGACCCGGAGATTGCACTCCACCCTTTTCCGGCTGAGAACCATGGCCTCGGATTTGGAGGTGCTGATCCTCATCCCGGCCGCTTCACATTTGGCTGCGAACCGCTCCAGTGAGAGCTGAAGGTCACGGCCCGATGAAGCCAACAGGACCAGATCATCCGCAAAAATCCGCTGCGCCTAGAAATTCCGTCCATAAAAGTTGTGAACAGAATCGGTGACAAAGGGCAGCCCTGGCGGAGGCCAACTCTCACCGGAAACAGGCTCGACTTACTGCCGGCAATGCGGTCCAAGCTCTGGCACCGGGAGTACAGGGACCCGACGGCTCGTATCAGCGGGCCCGGTATCCCATACTCCCGGAGCACCCCCCACAGGGCTCCCCGAGTGACACGGTCGAATGCCTTCTCCAAGTCCACAAAGCACATGTAGACTGGTTGGGCGAACTCCCATGCACCCTCGAGGACCGCGCTAAGGGTATAGAGCTGGTCCACAGTTCCACGGCCGGGACGAAAACCACATTGCTCCTCCTGAATCCGAGGTTCGACTATCCTATGGACCCTCCTCTCCAGGACCCCCGAATAGACCTTACCGGGGAGGCTGAGGAGTGTGATCCCCCTGTAGTTGGAGCACACCCTCCGGTTCCCCTTTTTGAAGAGGGGAACCCCCACCCCGGTCTGCCAATCCAGAGGCAATGCCCCCGATGTCCACGCGATGCTGCAGAGTCGTGTCAACCAAGACAGCCCCACAGCATCCAGGGCCTTTAGGAACTCGGGGCGGATCTCGTCCACCCCCGGGGCCTTGCCACCAAGGAGCTTTTTAACCACCTCAGCGATCTCAGCCTATGGTAGATATTAACCAGGCTAAAGCTAGTATAATCATTGGGTTGTCCATGCAAAGCATGAACTAAGTGTGGCAAGAAACAAAGGCACACTCATTGAGCCATTGGCTCAACCCAAGGTCATCCTCTGGTTCACCCCATGTTATCTCTAAGGTGTCTGCTTGAATGCTAGTAAGTGGTCAAAACAGTAAAGGGAGGAAGGTCCTTTTCTGTATGGCATAGAATGTTCAAGGTGATGACATCATGTCTGGAAAACAGGACAAAAAGGGGCACACAGGGGATGTGCGGTAGTTCTTTGTCAAACCAACTCAGATTTTGTTGTCACTACTTGCAAGTGAGAATAAAGTCTTTCTTGTCATTCAAACTGCGGTCTCCCAGAACCCTCTTACTTTTGTTTAGATATGTGCTTTAGCCACCACATCAGCCCCGGAGATAGGAGAGTCCCCCCCCCCGAGTCCCCAGACCCTGCTTCCTCAGTGGAAGGCGTGTTGGTGGGATTGAGGAGGTCTTCGAAGTATTCCCCCCACCGATTCACGACGTCCCGAGTCGAGGTCAGCAGCGCCCCGTCCCCCCCGTACACGGTGTTGACAGAGCACTGCTTCCCCCCTCCTGAGACGCCGGATGGTGGTCCAGAACCTCCTCGAAGCCGTTCGGAAGTCGTTCTCCATGGCCTCACCGAACTCCTCCCACAACCGAGTTTTTGCCTCTGCAACCGCCGAAGCCGCGCTCCGCTTGGCCCGCCGGTACCCATCAGCTGCCTCAGGAGTCCCACAGGCCAAAAAGGTCCGGTAGGACTCCTTCTTCAGCTTGACGGCATCCCTTACCGCTGGGGTCCACCAGCGGGTTCGGGGGTTGCCGCCGCGACAGGCACCGACGACCTTACGGCCACAGCTCCGGTCGGCCGCTTCAACAATGGAGGTATGGAACCAGGTCCACTCGGACTCTATGTCCCCCGCCTCCCCCGGGACATGGTTGAAGCTCTCCCGGAGGTGGGAGTTGAAGCTCGTTCTGACAGGAGATTCAGCCAGACGTTCCCAGCAGACCCTCACAGTACATTTGGGTCTGCCAGGTCTGACCGGCATCTTACCCCGCCATCGGAGCCAACTCGGCACCAGGTGGTGATCAGTTGACAGCTCCGCCCCTCTCTTCACCCGAGTGTCCAAGACATGCGGCCGCAAGTCCGATGACACAACTACAAAGTCGATCATCGAACGGCGGCCTAGGGTGTCCTGGTGCCAAGTACACATGTGGACACCCTTATGCTTGAACATGGTGTTCGTTATGGACAATCCATGACGAGCACAGAAGTCCAATAACAAAACACCACTCGGGTTCAGATCAGGGGGGCCGTTCCTCCCAATCACGCCCATCCAGGTCTCACTGTCATTGCCCACATGGGCGTTGAAGTCCCCCCGCAGAAAAAGGCAGTCCCCAGAGGGAGCGCTTTCCAACACCCCCTCTAAGGACTCCAGAAAGGGTGGGTATTCTGAACTGCCGTTCGGTGCATAAGCACAAACGACAGTCAGGACCCGTCCCCCCACCCGAAGGTGGAGGGAGGCTACCCTCTCGTCCACCGGGGTGAACCCCAACGTACAGGCACCGAGCCGGGGGGAAATAAGCATTCCCACCCCCGCTCGGCGCCTTTCCCCAGGGGAAACTCCAGAGTGGAAAAGAGTCCAACCCCTCTCAAGGACGCTGGTTCCGGAGCCCAAACTCTGTGTCGAGGTGAGCCCGAATATATCCAGCCGGTACCTCTCAGCCTCACACACCAGCTCAGGCTCCTTCCCCGCCAGAGAGGTGACGTTCCACGTCCCCAGAGCTAGCTTCTGCAGCCGAGGGTCGGACCGCCCAGGTCCACGCCTCCTGCTGCCGCCCAGCTCACATCGCACCCGACCCCTTCGGCCCCTCCCACGGGTGGTGAAGCCTTGGGAAGCAGTAATTACCTATAATACACAAACCAATTTATGGCAAGAACGAAAAAGCGAAATGAAACGAAAAAAAAAAAACTTGTTGTCCTTTGTCTGACTTTCAAATCTGCCTAACAACTGGTGCCAAAGCCTAAAAAAATTAAGTGAATCAAGTAGAGAAAAAGAGCAAAATAAACACTGTAAATCCTTGAGCAAGATGCCTACCACCTGCTCATTCATAACCTGTATCTGAATTCACTCTCGTTAATTAGTTATAGATAGTTATAGTAAATAGACTAAATTAATGATCAATAGTTACATTAAATAGACTAAATAGAAATGAATAGAGCAGAATAGAGCAGAATAGAAATGGTGCGGTATCAATAAGCTTGGACAATAGCTTCAACACTCAGCAGTCCTGTCAACATAGAATATCAGGGCCAGTACAGGGCATAATAAGTCTGGAGCTTTCTCATGCCTGCTTATATGCTCCCAAAACAAAAGGCTGGTTTACATAACCAGCTGGCAACGTCTTAGATAGGAATGACGGGTTAGACCAAAGAGTTAACCCCGTTCTCTCAGGATTCAAGCAAAAGCACTCAGATCCAATAGACAAAGCATGGAGCTCAATCAAACGTTTAGCCATTTCAAATCCATCAGAAAAAGAAGTTCAAAGGGGGGCTGGAACAGAATCCCCTACTCCAGTGTTAGGTTCCCGTTAAGGTTGTTGTCCATGGGGGCTTTTATCGCTGAACTCACTTCATGAAGTGTGTGACCAAATGGTCTAATTATCCACTTTGATGTGGCTGGCCGAAAAAGTGGCCAGATACACCTGAATTGTAGCAGCTGACCGACCAGCCGCAAGCCTTGATTGCAAGAACCTACATACAGCCGGAATTGCAAATTGGTTTGGTTGTTCTCCCTGTGAATCACACCAATTGACAAAAATCCAGATGAAAAATACTACTGCCTATTATAGTTCGCATAGATCGGCAACTAATATCAGCACAAGCCTGCCCTCAAATGCTGGCAGAGAATTATGGTAGCCCGTAGTTCCAGCAAATGAATGTGCTCAGCACACTGAGCTGGACTCCAATATCCTCTCACTGCCCTGTGTCAATGTAGGACCTGCTTCTCCTTAATGAGGTTTCGGTTTCTTGTTGCATTATTTATTGTCACATACGAGAGAACAATGTACATCATTACCAGCAGTGAAGTTCTTGCAGCCCGGGTGTTCTCAACTTTGCATAATAAAATAAAATAAAATAAGAATATAATAAAAAATAAGTATATGTGCAATATAAATAATAACAGATCTAATCAAACCAGATAAGGAGCAGCTTAATAGATTGAACCCTGATTGAACTCTGCCCTTACTGTAGTAGCTTTTTCAGCTCCCCTAGACTCTATGGGAGAGGAGGAGGGATTGCTTCGCTCTTTAAAGACGCTTTTAAATGTAAACAGATTTTGGACCACCCTCCATATTCTAGTTTTGAATTCCAACTCTTTACTTTTAGTAAACATTTTACTGTTTTAACTGCAGTTATTTATCGTCCACCAAAATATAATGAACATTTTATTTCTGATTTTGCAGACTTTTTATCTAGATTCACGATTTACAATGAGAGAATTAGGACTAATCATTGGTGATTTTAATATTCACACAAGCCATTAGCTAAAGATTTTATTTATCTCCTCGAGTCCTTTAATCTTACACAATCAATGTCCCAGCCAACACATCAACGTGGTCAAGGTTTTAGATCTGGTTTTAAGCTACGGCTTGTCCCTGTCAATCAGTGAAATCCGTGTTTTACCAATTTTAGATCACCCTGTGATTTTATTTGAAATTCTAGCTTCAAACTCATTTAGCATGGGAGAAACATCACTAACTATGAAGTCATTCCGTCACATATGTCCTAAAGTTGTAAATTAACTAACCGTGAGATTACCTAAAGTGATGGATGATGTCTTTGGTCAGGCACTTACCGTAGACTCTCTAACTGAATCTTTCAATGATACTCTGAAAGGCTTACTGAATTTGGTGGCCCCGACAAGGACAAAAAAGTGTCCACAGAAAATCTGTAGGCCCTGGATAAACGACAGATTAATATCCCTTAGAAAAGACACCAGAAAACAGGAACGGCTGTGGCGTCATTCCAAGCTTGAGGTACATTATCAAATGTGGCATGAAAGTCTCACCTTTTTCCAAGTTAGTATGTCTGCCACAAAGGCAACATATTATTCAAATTTGATCACAAATGACAAGCACAATCCAAGACTTCTATTTGATATGGTTGCTACGCTCACACAGTGCCAACAGCCAATTAGCTGCACTGATCGTTCACCAAGTGATTTTATGGAGTATTACAATGAGAAAGTGAATGACATCAGAAATAGGATACCTCAGTCTTCCGTAAATGACTGCTGTGATGTTATCACCCTTCCCAGTCAGGCTTTCTCTGTTTTTGAGCTCACCTCTTTGCCTGACCTGACTAAAGTGGTCATGGCCGCAACATGTACAACATGCTCTTTGGACGCCCTACCAGCATGGATAGTTAAAGAGTTATGGTCAACTGTAGGTTCTTATGTATTAACTATAATAAATGTATCCCTTTCTACTGGAACCTTTCCAGCTTGTTTTAAACCTGTTGTGGTTAAACCCCTACTTAAGAAATCCAATCTTGATCCAAGCTCCGTGGCAAATTATAGACCTGTGTCAAACCTGTCTTTTTTATCTAAAATCCTGGAGAAAATTGTCTCAGATTAATTTATGAAATATCTATCACTTAATGATTTATTTGAGCCTTTGCAGTCTGCTTTTCGGGTAAATCATTCCACAGTAATTCTTCTTCTTCTTCTTCAGAAACAGCACTTACTAAGAGGTCACGAATGATCTATTATTGGCCGCTGACTCAAATTTAACTACTATTCTGGTGTTATTGAACCTGAGCTCAGCATTTGACACAGTGGATCATAGTATACTTCAGGATAGGCTTAAAATCCATTTTGGTATCTCTGGTCAGGTGCTCAAGTGGTTGGGCTACTACCTGACAGGTAGATCTCAGTGTGTTTTTTCTAACAATACATTCTCAGAGTCATTCTCTGTTAGGCATGGAGTCCCACAGGGACTTCTGTCTTAGGCCCGCTATTATTTTCACTGTACTTGACACCACTAGGTCAGATTTCACGCTCTTTTGGATTATCATTTAATTTTTATGGTGATGATTTACAAATTTTCCTGCCTGTGACAACTGGAAATGGAGCTGATTCAAATAGGCTAAACACATGCTTGGCTGCCGTGAGGGATTGGTTGTCATCTAACTTCCTTTTGCCAAACTCATCAAAAACTGAAATGATTCTTATTGGACCAGCTTCATCTAATAACCAGCTTGATCAGCTCTCACTGTCTCCTGATAACTATGTTATTCACGGCAAGGACAGAGTAAAAAACCTTGGTGTTCTTTTTGATCATTCTCTCTCATTCGATCTTCATGTTAAGGAAGTGGCACGTGTTGCACCTTTCCATCTGAGAAGGATTGCAAAGATTCACTCTATCCTGTCATTTAAAGACGTTGAGGTCCTTATACATGCCTTTGTAACATCCACGCTGGATTACTTATTACTGGAATGTTCTTTTGTCAGGGTTGCCAAAGAAATATCTTCGAAGCCTGCAGGTGGTGCAGAATAGAGCAGTACGCATTTTGACTGGCTCATCTAAATATGACCATATTACTCCTGTGCTGGCCTCCCTTCACTGACTTCCAGTGCAGGTCAGAGCTGATTTTAAGGTGTTGTTACTCACTTACAAGATGGTATATGGTATGATGGTGATGTGATAGTAATGATAGTCAATGGTCTCGCACCAGCCTATGTGACCGATTTGGTCGACCTGTATGAGCCTGCATGTCCCTTACGTTCCCAGGGGATTGGGCTTCTTAGTGTCCCAAAAGTAAAAAAAGACAGGCTTTGGTGAGCGGGCTTTCCACCAATGTTGTGGAAAAGTCTTCCACAGGACATTAGATTGGCATGCTCAATTGACATCTTTAAATCCAAGCTGAAAACACATCTTGTTAAGACATTGATAAGACAATGGGCTGTTGCCCTGTTTTTGTGCCACTGGGGGTCCAACACAAGCCCATTCAGCAAAACCTGGAAGGGGCGTGAAAAAAGGAGGTCCAAAGGTAACACTGCAGCTGTTGCCATGAGTGTGCTCTGCAGTTGCAGGAATACCCTGTATGCTATCAGCCTGTTCCTCTGGAAAAGAGCAAGGAGGAGAATGGAGAATGTCAACCACATGCTGTGGGGGAGAGGATGGAAAATATTAGTTTAGAATCCAGCACAATACCAATGAACTTCAACCTCTAACTGGGTTTTAGGGAACTCTTTTTGAAGTTGACGGTAAGGAAATGACACATACGGTGGGAGACAAAGGCAGCAGTCTCTGTGAAGGCCTGTGCTCTGGACTGAGCACATATCAGTCAAGTAGGGCAGGATGCGCATTCCTGTCTGCAGTGGGGAGAAAGTGTCATCAGGTCTCACCAAGACCCGAGGAGGCCAGTCAAGAATGGTGGCTCCCTGAACTTTTACCCCATCCATTGAAAGCCAAAATGCAGCAGTGGTTTGTGCTGGGGGCAGTGGCATGTGAGAATATGCAGGCCTGAAGTCTAAGCTTGTGAACCACCTGTGACACCCCTCCCATCCGCAGCATGGGAAATGGAAGGACTCAAGAAAACATTTATCCCTCTTCGACCAAGGATGGGGCGAAAACCTTTGGAATCATGAAATATGTGGATTAAACCTACCTTGCTTTTCCTTTTTTATGCTGTCTGCTTAGTGTGTTCTTGCCAGGAGAGCAGACCACTCCTGGTTCAGGACCTCGGTCTTCTCAGGGTCTTTGACTGTGGTCATCCTGAACTAGCGGAATGTTGGAGGTCAGTATCAGAGCTGTAGTTGTAATCCTGGAACATATACCCTGGGGTCCGAGGCAAGGGCTTCCTTAACTTCCTTAGGGCAACTTCATTGTCATTTTCTGCCTCTATGACATCAAAAGGTCAAGAAGGAGCGGCACCCAAGATTCACCCTAGTCAGTGTTGGGAATGATGGCCACATTGGGGCAAGCGAACAAAATAGGACTAAAATTCTCTCTCTTGGCCATCAGTGCAAACTGGTGATTGAAACACAACCTTCGGGGATGCTCTCAACACCTATGTTACTCCCCAATGAATGATGGGGCAAGGGTAACCCAAAAATGTAGATGGCTGAGCTGTCAGAGTCTTCAAGAGAACCTTGAGCAGTGTCTGTGTGAGCCTGATAGATGTGAGAGGTGGCTCCCAATTCCTCATCCCAAAGGTTGTCTGATGCCCTTGTCGACAGAATATCCTTGTCCCAGATGGTCTCAATTGTTGAGGGCAGGCAAAAACAAACTGTATCTCAAATTGAGATGCATGCTCGGCCGGAGGTTGAACCACTGCTGGCTGGACACTTACCAGTTACAGATTTAGCACAATAGCCTTAATCTCTGCAAACTGCAACGCTAAACAAGACAACTGTCGCATTCCTTGTGTCAAGCCACTCCTGAACCAGAGACAACATCAGAAGTGTCTTACCTGGTCTAAGGAGAAACAGGACTGGATTGTTGCTCAGTGGTTCAAAGTCCTATTTTCAGATGAAAGTAAATTTTGCATTTAATTTGGAAATCAAGGTCCCAGAGTCTGGAGGAGGAGTGGACAGGCACAGAATCCAAGTTGCTCAAGGTCCAGTGTGAAGTTTCCAGAGCAAGTGATGATTTGGGGAGCCATACCATCTGCTTGTGTTGGTCAACTGTGCTTTATCAAGTCCAAAGTCAGCACAGCTGTCTACCAGGATATTTTAGAGCACTTCATGCTTCCCTCTGCTGACAAGCTTTATGGAGCAGGACTTGGCACCTGCCCACACCGCCAAAAGTACCAATACCTGGTTTAATGACCATGGTATCACCTGACCTAAACCCCAAAGAGAATCTATGGGGTATTGTCTAGACTAGAGGAAGATGAGAGACGCCAGACCCAACAATGCAAATGAGCTGAAGGCCGCTATCAAAGCAGCCTGGGACTTCCATAAAACCTCATCAGTGCCATAGGCTGATCACCTCCATGCCACTCCGCATTGATGAAGTCATTCATGCAAAAGGAGCCCCGACGTATTGAGTGCATATACTCTACAGTACACGGACATACTTTTCAGTAGGCCAACATTTCTGTATTAAAAATCCTTTTTTTCTAATGTCATATTCTAATTTTCTGAGATATTGACTTTTGGGTTTTCATTAGTTGTAAGCCACAATCATCACAATTTAAAAGAAATAAACACTTGAACTGGGATCATTCTGTCTATAATGAATCTATATAATATATGAGTTTCACTTTTTGAATAGAATTACTGAAATAATGAACTTTTTGATGTTATTGTAATTTTTTGAGATGCACATGTATGTCCTTACATAGCCACGTTCTTGGAGCTAACATAACCATACAATTAACATAACACAACATAACATAACATTCACACTGTTGCATCATACAACACATCCAATTCATGACAATCAAAAAAACAGTTCAGAAGTAGCCTGTACCAGTACCACAGTACCACAAAGAGAATGTACCTGGTGGGGTTCTTCTTGTCCTCCTCAGAGATGAGGAACCAGACGAACTCAGCGTAGCTCATCCTGTTCTCCCTCTGTACTGAGTTGCCCCTGGCAACCAGAAGCAATCACGAGTTAGAATTGACCAGACCTGCTGCAGTGACCCCAATCTAGCACACAATGTGTGTATGTATATGTTTGTACATGTGTGTCTGTAATAGCACTTTGAGTGAATCAATGTGTGTGTGCGCCTGTGTGTGTTTACCTTGTGACTGCTCCTGAAAACATTCTTTCAATGATCCTGTTGGACGAAGCTGTGAAGGACAGAACGATTGAGTGTGAACCGAGAATCTAATTCAGATGTCTCTGTAAACAAAAGCCTCAATCTCCATCAGCATACATCTATACCGCTATAGCATGTATTAGGCAAGATGTGAACAGAAAGTTAAATGTTATAGTTTTCCTTTCAGTTTACTATGGTGCAAGTTGTACACCACACTAAGATCTGATTGGCCAGGACAGGCCCATTGTCAACCGATCATCCAATCATATATGATATTTTTTATATGCCACTCAATGATAGCTGATTTTGAAAATGAAAATAAGAAATGGTCATGGCTTCCCACAGCTAGGTGAGGCCCAGCTCAACCACCTCTACAAACAAAATAACTTTCACAATGTCACGACAATGGGGAAAATATAGGCTACTATTAGCATTAAATACTATTATACAGATTTATATAATAAACCCTAATTAATATAATACATCTACAAATTCAAACAGGGGCCGGTCTCTTTGGAGAAGGAGGGCTCCGTTTGGTCTGATTACGCACATTATTCACATTCAAACCTGACAAAACGCATAATTAAAGAGAATGCAGAAGTGTTTGACCAATTAATAACGTGAAATACATGTGATTGATATGTTTCAACTTCTAGAACAAATGTGGCACCATTCAGTTTAGCTAAAATGCACTACGGAGTACAGAGTATCTTTTTTATCCAAGATTCAAATCGTCAAAGATTCATGGTCACTCTTGATTTCTCACAGACTAAAGCAGAATTTAGAGAATTTTTAACATGATGCACTGTTCATGGAATGTGCAGGCGCTCCATGCATGGGCATAGCATTTGTAGTCTGTGTTTCATGCACTCAGCTTGAAGAGCTTGAAAATATCAGAGATTGGCAGCGTGCAACAAACAGAATGAACGCAACCGAGTTAACTGTGCGTGGGCCGATAATAATGCAATTTCTGGTTCAGCTAAAGTTTTCTGTGTGATGGGCCCCTCACCGTGGTCATTGTATCTGGCAAGGTCCTTGGGGTCTATGTAGAGGTCATGGTCAGTGTCCAGCTCCCAAAACTTGCAGTAGATGACGTAGAAGTGTTCATAGGAGAAGTAGTCAGTGATCTGGTTGATGTCATCCTCCTCCTCCAGCAGCGCCAAAGTCTGCAGGAAGTTGCTGCGCCGCAGCTCTGTCATTGTGATGCGGCCCGTCCATGAGCGGTTCACCACGTAGAAGATCCTCTGGATCACCTGCCGACAGAGAGATGATACAAACAGAGGAGGTGTGCTAAGCCAAAGCACACAGACGAATCTGCAAGCTCATGTTATTTTTACTCTGGCATACAAGTCTGGCCCCCCTCCTATTCAGACAGTTTTTCAGCAGACCTGGCCGGGTCGGGCCAATCATAAGTGCTTATCTAATATGGGGAGGGTTTAATACGATGACTGTACAGAGGAGTGCCCTATGAGAGCACTGTTGAGGCATTTTAATAAACAACCAAGATGGCTGCCACTGATGTGTCATACATTTCGTTGCTCTGATTGTAGGTCTATCCAATTGCATCCAGAGAGAGGCATTTTTGTCGAAATTTGCCCCTTCGAAATTGAAAATGAACTGAGAGGTTCCAGTGTAATACGCATTTGCAAATTGCCCTTCCAATGTCAGACGAGGATGAATGGAGCAGGGCTGTAAGTTGCGAAAATATAATATAATTTTTTGCCTATCACAACATGCATGCGGGCTTTGGGCTTTAGATAATGTGACTACCCTCGTGTTAGAATTTTGCGCCTTGATGGCTATGGGGATCACCATATTATGTACTGAATGTAGTGAGCTAGAGAAGCAGCTTAAAGCAGGCTGACGAAGTTGGTTCAGACTGAGGATATATCAGCGTATCCTACCAAATCCCAATCACACAGGCACGCATCCCTCACCCCATGAGTTCTTCAAGTGTTGACTAGCGCCTATTGGGCCTCACAGTTCTACACATTTCTACGAACAGTAGCCTAGCCTACACATGTCTGCTATTCTTTACTCTACTCTAAATTATAGCTAATCACAACATATACTGCCCGAATTTTTAAATGTCCAGTCAAGCTCCAAGTTCATATTGATTCTATAATTTATTGATTCTACAGTCTAGTCTAAACCTCATGCAACTTTAGTCTGTTTTGTAAAACAGGCTTAGCACAGGGAAAAAGTGTCCTTACAAGTGTCATAAGACACTTGTAATGTAGCTTAGCTTAATGTATTTTAGCAAGTAACAGTAAATAAAAATAAAATATTAACATGTTGCTTATTATGACATTAATTAAACAATACAATTATATTCATTATGTAACTTTACAAAATTAAATGAATCTGTCTTACATTTCCCAATATACTAAAACAACATGTATATCTAAATATATAACAGTTAATTCTGTACTCAACATTACTCACTGTTGTGATGTAGCGGGAATGGAATTCAGGCGCATCTTTGAGAAACGTCAGCCCAGGGTGAGTGTCCACTATATCCTGACCACGGAGAGGAACGAGGAACACAGAACATTTGAACAACACATTCATCCATGTTTTATTTAATTGTTTTTGAAACCTTTCACTTGCATTAACTTTTTCACCAACCAGGCCAAATTTTACCCAATCATCATGATCATACTTAATCATATTCGGTTAGTAATTGTCTTTTGCATGGCACTCATGTTTTGTTTGAATTATTTGCAAGTGGTTGGTTGTTTGCAGTCGTGTGACACCCATGTCATGAAAACTTCAGATGGAGGGCAGAAAATTAGATGGAGAATGTCAAGCAGTACTAAATGTTCAACCAGATTGGTCACAGGATATTACCAAAGTACCCGCTATCAAGTCAGTAGACGTAGTAAACTACCTTGTACTGCAGCCCTCCTACTACACCACATATGAAATGAAAGCATTCAAATGCTGGAGGCATATAACATATCATATCACAAATTGTGAATGAAAAACAGCTACTTTTTGCCAGGGTGAGTGTATGAGTTTAGTTCCAAGTAACTATGCAGAAGATAATGGTGTACAGTGGTGTGCACCGACTTTTTGAAGGGCAGGGGCGGAAAGAAAAAAAAGGGTACATATAGTGCGTCCTCACCAATGTAGAGGGCACTTTAGACACGTTTTATATGTTATACAAATGGCACATTTTATAGCCTTAAAACAGACTAACTAGACAGACTACTCAGGTTAGTTTGCTGTTAGGATCAGCATCCATGAGAACTGTGTGGATTACAACGTTGGACTGTGAAGAACAAACAGGGACGTGGATGTATGAAGGAAATAAATCCCTAGGGGTCTGGGGGTGTTCCCCCAGACAATGTTCAATTAAGTAGACGCCATTTCCTGTATTCTAGTGCATTTTAACACCATATTAGCACCAGATAATCCAAACTGGTTCTGTGAGATATAGTTCTGGCTCAATATAGGTCAACAAAGGGCCCAACAGAAAATTCATCGCAACAGTAATGTGTCATAGTATTTTTTGGTCCTAATAGTCTTCTCGAATTTGTATTTTCTTCACCCAAGAGGGCTCTGTGATAAAATCACACAGGGAACAATACACATTTAAACTATTTATTTGACAACTCAGAAGAAACAAACTATGATGAAGCATGAGAATAAGTGCTGCTCCATTGCTGCAGGTGGCAGGGATGAATCAAGTCTCAAGTCTTTAAACACAAGTGTAAGTCAAGTCTCAAGTCTTTAAACACAAGTGTAAGGCCCAATCTCAATTCTCTATCTTACCCCTTCCCCTTGGTTTTGCGCGTTCACGTGAGACCAAGGGCTGTCTCAATTCTCATTTCGATCGAGTGGTAGGGCCAAGGGGAAGGGGTATACACCCCTTGAAACCAAGTAAGATCGGGAGCTTACTTGAAACCAAGGGGTACCCATTACAATGCGCAACCGGCAACAATCGCGGCCAGATCTCAACAAGAGTCACATAAATGTAAGTATTTTCGGCTGAAATAATTTATTTAAAATTTACGACAGTATTGTTTTGTGCTCTAAATAGTCCTGTACCTATATATTTGCAACCATATTCTTAATCGAAACTTTTTTGAAAATCGATATGCGAACGTTACATTGCTGAGTGCACAACTACTACATTTCTCTGACGAGCAATGAACTCCATGCATGTCTAGTTTACTAAACACAATATGATATCAGTGTGTAGACAACTAGAGACAAATCGATACGTGCTTTACATATATCGTCCTTTTTCACACAGGTGAAGGAACGCCGGAGGAAACCCGGCAGCTGATACGTTTTCGGCACGAAAACGAGCAGACATTTCTGAAATCAAAATACGCTTCAAAGCAAATGTGGGAGTGAGTCATGCGTTCAATGTTGTAGCCATTCATAATTGTAAATAAAGACATGTTGGTTAACAAAGACATTGTTTCTGAACATCAATGAAATTCAAAACCGTATTAACTGAAAAAGATACAAAACACCATGCAGTGTGTATAACAAATTTTCAATATTTTGTCGTCAATGTATGATGACGTAACCGTAACGAGTGTTGTCTCAATTCATAGGGGCATGTAGCCCTTACCCCTCTGTTTAAAGGGCCAAGACGTAGGGGAAGGGGAAGGGCCAAGGGGAAGGGGAAGGGGTAAGATAGAGAATTGAGATTGGGCCTAAGTCAAGTCTCAAGTCTTTAAACACAAGTGTAAGTCAAGTCTCAAGTCTTTAAACACAAGTGTAAGTCAAGTCTCAAGTATTTGAGGTATAAACCAAGTCCAGTCTCAAGTGTTTGACCTCAAGTTTTAAGTCAAATCTCTGTGTGAGTGACTGAAGTGCGAGTCTCAAGTCTTTGTGCCCATATCTGCAATATAGTGTATTTTGCCAACCAGGAGGGCACTTTAGCATGTGTTTTTGCCTCCCAATAGGAAACTTTAGCGAGTTTTGGCTCCCAAGAGGGCCCTTTAGCACACGTTTTGGCTCTCAAGAGGGCACTTGAGGGCAGTTTAGAACACGTTTTGGCTCTCAAGAGGGCACTTGAGGGCACTTTAGAACACGTTTTGGCTCTCAAGAGGGCACTTGAGGGCAGTTTAAAACACGGTTTGGCTCTCAAGAGGGCCCTTTAGCACACCTTTTGGCTCTCAAGAGGGCACTTGAGGGCAGTTTAGCACACGGTTTGGCTCTCAAGAGGGCACTTGAGGGCACTTTAGCATGCGTTTTGGCTCTCAAGAGGGCACTTTAGAACACGTTTTGGCTCCCAAGAGGACACTTTAACGTGCGTTTTTCAACAATTTAGATTGGAGGGGGGGCTACTGCCCCCCCTTCCCCCCATGCACGTCATTGATGTTGTATAATCAAAAAATAAGGCTGGGCACACCATCAACCTTCAAGAAACATCCAGTGTTTGTCTATCCGATGTACATTTTCTGCCCTCCATCTGTCCGTCAGCTGCACATGATTGGATGGTTGATTAGTGTGGTGGTTCTTATGTACCTGCATGAGTGGGATGAAGTCCTCCTGCTCCAGATAGTTACAGCTGGGCTTCGCTAGCAGACAGATGAACATGGACGAGTCGTCATGGCAACTGTGCAAAAGCCTGCAGTAGAGAGGAGGAGAATGAGGAGAAGAGAAGTGAAGGGAGGAGTGGAAGGAGGGGAGAGAGGAGAGGAGAGGAAAAGACAAAGATGATTGGAAGAGAAGAGAGGAGAGAGAGGAGAAGAGAAGAAGAGGAAAAAATAGGACCACATAAACAGAAGACAGCGGGCGGGAATGGAGAGATAACGCATTTATATCATATATGGATGTGGCTATAGATATGAACATGTCTTACTTTCTCCAGGTAGCAATGAAAGAATGGACAGATAAGAAGCCAGTCCTCTCTCCGCCTGCAGCGTTAAACAGTGGTGCCTTCCAGTAGAGGGGATATCCACATGCCTAGAACCCATAAAATACATTTGTAAGACAAAAAGAGATTCATAGATTCATACGAATAAATACACAAACAGCTACAAAATTACAAGATAATGCCAAGTCAAATATGTTCAGGGAATCATTCCATAGCAGTCTGTGCGAATGTTTTAGTTTTTGGACAGCTTCAGTCAGCCTAGTTCCATGCATGTCTGCTATAGGAAGGACAAAGAAAAAGGCATTCAATGTGGATATGGTTTGTAAACCAGATCAACGAATGCAGTGAAATATTTCCAAATTCCGAAATAATCATATAAATGAATGTATAGAATAAAAGTCCAGCATTTTCCATGACATGACTAACAAACACATCAACGAATTGAGGATGGAGGAGCCATGGATTTCTCCTATTTCTATATGTACATATAGCAATAATATCCAATAATATAATAATAACCACTTCATCAAAGGCAGCAGAGGATAGATAGCTGTGAAGTGCAGCTTCGATATTATAATTTCCATAATCTATATTCAGTTATAGATATTGGTATAGGGTCCTCATTTTGTCACCAGGTGGGAAATTAAGTAAGTGATATTACAAGTGGGAGTGTCCACCTAGATGTATGGCAGGAGAGATCAACTGACCAGCTGGTGCAGTCCACCCATTGAGAGGGTGTGTGTTGCTATAACCTGGGACATCACATATATGAAATACACTGACCTTGGTGATCTTGGCCATCTCATAGATGTCAGCCTTCTCCTCCTCAAACTCCATGAAGGCTGTTTCGACTGCAGCAATGGCAGCGTCGTGGTTCGGGGGTGGGCCCGGCACGGGCAGCCCACGGGGAAAGTAGAACCTGGGAATGTTGATTGCGGACTGGGGGGGGGGGACAAACACTGGCACCACCACCACAGGGGGAGCAGGACGAGGAGCAGGTGGGCTGGGGGAGCGGGGGGCCGGGGGGGGGGAGGTGGGGGCCGGGGGAGGAGTGCCAGGCTTCTTCTCTGCTTTGGATTGGACCTGAGGGGGGGTCAGGTTAGAGGTAAGGGTGTTGGGTTGTGGGATTCAAACAGGTTTTTGGTATTTCATGGTTTTTGTATAGGGGTTGTATAGTGTAGCTGTCAAGTTTACCATCCCTGATGCCTTAATTCCTACCTGCTCTTTACTGAAACAAAAATGAATATTCACTAACAAATTCCTAAATAGTAACACCCAACCTCCTTTGGAAATTCCATTTTGTTTTAGGAACAAACTCACCATTGAGTGAGTCAAGTCAGTCATACCATGCAATACATGGTGTACATAATTATGCATAATTGCAAGTTTTCTTCTGTGATTGGCTAGAACAGGAAAACAGTGGCTCAGCTGCTTAAAGGTCCTGGGTTCCACCCCCAATGAGCAAAGCCATTACTATTTTTGCAAATATCTTATATACTATAATATACTCTAATAAATATACTCCTTTCAGGATTTTTAGAGACAATATAACTCACACACACAAGCACACACGCAAGCATACAAACACAAGCACATACCTTGAATTAAAAGAGGTATGGGTAGAAATCCCATAAAATTAGCCTGTGTTTGGTGCACAGCAGGCCACCATAGGTTGTCTATTGAGCAGGACAGCTGTACCTCCCACCACCGCAGTGTTCCTCCTCATTCATTCTATCACTCTATTCCTGCAGGCCCATCCTATAAATACCTCACTGGTATCTGCCTCAGAATAGCCTGGCATGTCTCTCTCTCTCTCTCTCTCTACCATGCAGATGAAAATGTGTCTGATTAATGCGTGTGTCATGGCCTGTGCATCGTTTTCCATGTGTGAGAAAGAGAAAAAGTGAGAAAAGAGAGAGAGCTAGATGGAGTGATCAATAAATAAAGAAATAGAGAAAGTGAGAGTTTGATAGCAAGAGAGAGATAGAGTGGGACAGAAATATTCCTGCTGGTTTTCTCCAATACTACAACACGATACTACTATACAATATTACACTGTTTCTACAGCCACAGCAACACATCATAGCATACTATGATATGCTCGCAGCCCAAGGGTGCATCTTCTTCTTACACACATTTCTCCACTTGTGGACCACGTGCTCACACACCGCCCTCACACTGACTTCCTGGTTGGCATTGCCGCCACTGCTAGCCACTAGCCGGTGCCCTCACTGACCTGCTGCTGCTGCTGGAAGGACTTGAGCCTCTTCTTGAAGCGTGAGGGGAGGACAAAGTCACATCCTCGTGCCAGAAAGGCTAGCTCCCCACGCAGGTCAGGGTCCCGTCGCAGGGAGGACTCCTTGATCATCATGGCGGGGGCAACGACGCGCACCCCACCCCCACCTGAACCGGCCACCGGGAAAAGGGATGCCGACCACCCACCCAACCACTGACCGATAGTGACACACTCCTAGTCCGATTAGACTGGTGGGCAAGGGGGTAAGAAGTGACAGTGGCAGGACGAAGTATCAGGGGTAGGGGGTTGGGGGGGTGGGGGTGGGGGGGTAATCCAGTGAAAGAAACGACAGCTGATGAAGCAAAATGCAGTGGGAAAGATTGTGTTGAGGTTGTGGGCGGGGGGGTCCGGCGTGCTCCTCCCGCCACAGCCTCACGCCGTGTTCGCTCAGAGCACACAAACGCGGTCATTCATAAGAATACGAAAAAACAATGTCTCCCAGAGGAGCAAATGTCCCACACTTTTGCACACACACACACAGCCATAGAAACAGCTACTGCAGTGTTTTGCGCCCTGGTAATCCACCAGTTTTGTGCATCAGGATATTCCTCAAAGATCCCTTGTAAACGCGACAGCTTTGAAGTAGAACCCCAACAGTGGGCGGAGGTGGTGGTGGTGGTGGTGGTGGGGGTGGGGGAACAGTGGTTTGGTCGATCTCAGGCAAGCAGTTAGACACTCCTTGGGTAGAAAGCTCTCATTGGAACACCCACTGCTCTCTCACTCTGGATGTAGCAGTCTAGTTTTAGTTCTGACTGGTGGCTGTCGCTCCAAAAAGGGCTACTGACTGACTACACCAAGAAATATGAGCCAAGCTGGGCAGCGGTAACACAAACACATACACATAAAAATACACACACACACACGCACACACACAGATATATTTTTGTGTGTGTGTATTTTTAAGTGTGTGTGTGTGTGTGTGTGTGTGTGTGTGTGTGTGTGTGTGTGTGTTTAACTGCCTGTCCTGACTAAAGTTAGACATTGGGAAGTTGTAATGCAAAGCGTTTCCCAATCAAAATCAGTTTGTCGCAGGAAACTAAACCAGGCTGAGGAATATCTTTCCACTGGGTCTGTTCAGATTCAAGTCATCACTTGTATTGATGAAAACTGACCAAGACCACCAATGCCAACCAAAAAATCCTGAGTTTTGAAATGAATTGATATTTAACCAATGTGATATGCCGCATATACTGTGTATTGTATACCTTCTGTTTAGATTACTGGATTCTTATACTATACCATACTATTATTACTACTTTAATGTGCTACCAATACTATAATTAGTGCTATATAACTGATTTATACCATTTGAGTAGAATGAAATGTATACAACATGGAAACAGAGTATAAAGTAAACCACCATATGCAATGTTTCAAATAAGTATTCAGCGTAGCATGTCCGTGTTGGCTTGTGGACAACATTAAGTACGAGGTCACCCCAAAGTCAAGAACCAACCAAGCAGGCTCCCTATCACACTTTTCTTTTCCCAGCCATGACATATCACTTCCCAACAACAACTCCAACTACTCTCCAACCTCCTCTCATTCTCTCTCTTTCAATGAATGAAGTGGAAATCGCTACCAGTTCACACAAGCCAACTCAATAGCTGTGATAAAAAACAACAAACTGGCAGCTTTAGCTCTCAGTACCTTTTTGAACAGTAATCAAGTTTAACAACTGTAGCTAGCTTAGTTTATTTGAGGAGGAGCAATAGAAACAGTGCCATCTAGTTATGCATTCAGGTACACCTACAGAGAAAATCAATGTACAGGTATATTAATATAGACACAAACAAGATTTTTCACTCAAATGAATGAATTAACTACTGAACTGATCTATACTGTGGATTATGAAATATGAATCAATTTGTAATTGCTCATTTTATGTTTTGGTATGCAATAATATGGCCAGATGTGTGGATTACTATGTCACCTTGGCATCTCAGGCCAACCCTTTCTCAATGACCTCCATACATCCTGATGATGGCTGCACTTGTTTCTAACATCAAAGGTCATGGCCCAATCCACCTTGCCCCACAACATACACACAACCCATCTTCCCTATCACACACCAATCACAATCTCCATTCACACAAATTGACAGAGCAGGACACAGAGAGTTCACAGCTTGTTTCTCACAAGACAACAATGTCCCTGAAAAATGTTCCCACAATTTCCCCTCTCACACCCTCTCATCGTCCCTGACTATGCAGCACGTGTTCTATCATTAATCTATGTATAAAGAGCTCTATGTCGGTGTGTGCATGTGTGTGTAGAACAGATGCTATCAAGCAGCTGTGTGCTCTTTTCCTGTCTGAATGACAGGTGGTGTAACCTAGCCCTTGAAAAATGCCTCCCCCTGGGCCCTAAAGCCTGGTCGTTCATTACACCGGCCACGTCTTCACCTTCTTGACTCTGTGTTGCCACATTAAACAAGTTCACCACAAGCCAACAGAAGACAGAGCTGTGGTTAGGCTCAACTGATCTGAAATGTTGGGAAAGGGGAACTGTCATGCTGAATATTTTCACATATAAGGGAGTACTGCTTCACAAGCCAGTTGATCAACTCAAATTGCAGAAAAGTTAGACCATTGATGTCCGGATATGAATTGTCAATTTGGAAAAAAAAAAAAATAATAATGGTCCAACACGCATATGAAGTAATTAGAAAATAGCAGGGGATTAGTCCCATGGGTGGGGGAAAATAGTCTAGTGGTTTGGGTGTTTCACGCCCAGCCAAAACATACTTCGTTTGATCCCTGATGTCCATTGCCTCACCTTTAGGAATCCTTGAGCAAGATGCCCTCACTCCCTACCTGCTCTTTAATGACATTATTATATATATATTCATTATATATTCATTATATATTCACTGTAAGCTGCGACTTCTGCTAAATGTTTATGTACATGATTCCTGTGTGTGCACGTGTCTGCATATGTGAACTCTTCCCTACATTGCTTCCCACAGACCTCACCCAGGGGAAAGGTGAGTCAGCAACATGGGCCAGACAGGTGCATGAGACACAAACACGCTATATAAGTATACCTATGTGTCGGAGATGATGTATTTCTGGTTTGCGAACGGGCAGATTTCACATCCATGCATGCATGGATGTGAAATCTGCCAGTTCGGTGCCGATGCCACTGACTCAATTTAAAATCATTCTCCTCGCTTTCAAAGCACAACATAATCTTGCACCTTCCTATCTTTCTAACCTCCTGACCCCCTACCAACCTACGCTCCACTGAAGCCCACCTCCTTTCCACCCCCAATGCACACCTCCGCACCATAGGTGACAGGGCATTTAGCGTGGCCGGTCCAAAACTCTGGAACTCCCTCCCACTTGCACTGCGTCAATGCACTTCACTGTCCACTTTCAAACCTCTACTCAAAACCCACCTATTCACCCTGGCTTTCCCCTCCGACCCCTCACGCCTCCTTCCCTGACCTTGACCAGTGCCGACCCCCCCTTCCCTTTCCTCTTCCATGTATCTTTTACTGCTGTTTTACTTCTTATCTAGTTGTTTTTTGTTTTGTTTTGTTTTTTCTCTCTATAGTGTGAACATAATGTTCAGTGTCTATTTTTATAGTTTTTATTGTTTTATTTTCCCTGTCTGATGTCTCATGTAATTTTATTACCATCTTGTTTTACCTTACTGTAGAGTGTCCTTGGGTGACTGGCTGGCTTGAAATAAAATATATTATTATTATTATTATTATTATTATAGACCTAGAAATAACAATGCGTACAATATCTGTTGTATGTATTAGGCCTAATCATAAATCTCAACAGTCGGTGCTACAAGCCAAGGTTTAGTTGCGAGTGTGTGAAACATTCTCATTGTATCTCATATAAGGTAAGTACCACTTACGTTTGATGATGTCACTAAAAGAGTGTGTGAAACATTCTAATTGTATCTCATATAAGGTAAGTACCACTTACGTTTGATGATGTCACTAAAAGAGTGTGTGAAAAATTCTAATTGTATCTCATATTAGGTAAGTACCACTTACGTTTGATGATGTCACTAAAAGAGTGTATATAACATTCTAATTGTATCTCATATTAGGTAAGTACCACTTACGTTTGATGATGTCACTAAAAGAGTGTGTGAAACATTCTCATTGTATCTCATATTAGGTAAGTACCACTTAGGTTTGATGATGTCACTAAAAGAGTGTGTGAAACATTCTCATTGTATCTCATATTAGGTAAGTACCACTTACGTTTGATGATGTCACTAAAAGAGTGTGTGAAACATTCTCATTGTATCTCATATTAGGTAAGTACCACTTACGTTTGATGATGTCACTAAAAGAGTGTGTGAAACATTCTAATTGTATCTCATATTAGGTAAGTACCACTTACGTTTGATGATGTCACTAAAAGAGTGTGTGAAACATTCTAATTGTATCTCATATTAGGTAAGTACCACTTACGTTTGATGATGTCACTAAAAGAGTGTGTGAAACATTCTAATTGTATCTCATATTAGGTAAGTACCACTTACGTTTGATGATGTCACTAAAAGTGGTGACAAGAACATCTGAACCATCGCATGTTGTCTGCGACTGAGAATTTTCTTTTCCTGTTTTCCCCACAGATGCTTTGCCCTGACCCCTTAAAATAGCTAGTTATTGGCTGAATCAGCCCCTTCAATAAGAGCACAGAGCATTGGAGCTGAGCACTTTAACTACCGGTACTTCATTGCGGCTAATGAAATAAAAGACAAGATTTTTTTTGTATAATGGGTTCAAAGACTTTCAGCTTGTTATGCAATGTACAACAATGGTAGGCAAAAAAATATACAAAGAAATTGTGGACACACCGACAAACGATTTTTCACACAAGCCTCTGGTGATTGCACAAAGAGACAAAGTGATTCTTCAGAGGAAGAATTTTCCGCTGCAGTAAATACTGTGTGAATTATGAGTGTAGATGAGAGTTCAGAAGGTTATTGGGCTAAACCCAAGGTGGATGGGATCTTCTGTGAAAATGCAGATAGACACTGGATCAAAGGCATCATTAATGTCACACAAAATCTACAGGAAATTATTGAGTCATCTTCCACTACGTCCTTCAGACACAGTTTTTAGGGTGTGCACAAGAAATTTAGTGCAGATGAAAGGAATGACAGCTGTGACTGTTCATTACAACATGTAATATATATAACATATGGCTGCAAGATTTCCAGTTTATGTTACAATGGGAAACTGTCCTGCTATTTCAGTGCTACATGGGTGATATTCTGTGCACCAGAGCAAATGATGAAGAGCATCCACGCAACTTGATGCTACCCTTCAAAGACTGAAAGTACATACATTTAGATTCCATAAGGCACCTTTTTTTTCCA
Source organism: Urophycis tenuis (assembly GCA_036785325.1). Taxonomy (NCBI): domain Eukaryota; kingdom Metazoa; phylum Chordata; class Actinopteri; order Gadiformes; family Phycidae; genus Urophycis; species Urophycis tenuis. Next base: position 152,229 of record JAXIVH010000047.1, on the reverse strand, counting down.
AACTGGAAAACCTGTGGCATGTGATCGAGTTCACCTGTGACACCTCTCCTTACAGAGTCGGGATGGTTATCTCACATGTACTTCCAAATGGTGAAGAAACTTTTGCATCAAGGACATTGAACAAGGCACAGACTAATTGGAACCAGAGGCACTGACCATTGTTTTTGGAGTCAGGAAAATCCATCAATACTTGTATGGAAGGAAACTTACACTCTAACTGACCACCAACCTCTCACAACCATCCTTGGTCCACACACTGGAATACCGTCCCTCGCTTCATCTGCAGACTGCAGAAGTGGGCTGGTGTCAGCACTACACAACACAACATTAAATATAGCAATGCAGACTCTCACAGCAACACAGATAGATTGCCACTCCCTGCCAGGGTCAAACACTGTGGAATTCTAATTCAGGGGGGTAGGAAAAGAACCTGTTTCAGCTGTACAGGTAAAGAAGGAGACCAACAGGAGACCCACAATGACACAGTGAGTTATCTGTGGTCATGGACATCATCCTCAAGAACCAATCTGCAGGTGACGACTCAACACTACTGGCAATAGTAGGAATGAAGGAAATAGCGAGAAGCTATTTTTGGTGGCTATGCATGGATAAACAAATTGAAGATAGGATTAGAAGTTCCAAACAACCACCTAGCTCCTCTTCTCAGGGGTTCCGCTGGGAGTTCCCACAAGAGTCATAACATCTTGTGCACATTGATTTCGCAGGACCATTCGAGGACAGAATGTTCCTTGTTGTGTTGATGTACATAGTAAATGGCCTGAGGTGGCTATCATGAGATCAACCACCACAGAGAAGACAACTGAGAAGCTAAGATAAATGTTTAGCCGCGTTGGATTTAGTGCACAGCTACTCTCGGACAATGGACCTCAACATGTCTCACAGGAATTGGCTGGATTGGCTGGAAGTTAATGCAACACATTATGTTAGCTCCCTGCCACCCTGCAAGAACTTGTTGAAAGGTTTGTTCAGACTCTGAAACATGCATTGAAAAGATGACACAACAGCGAGGAAAACTACATCAGAAACTGCACAACCTTCTGCTAAACTACCATAACAGTACACATGCAACCACAAAGACATCTCCAGCTAGCCTGAAGCTTAAGAGAGACCTGCACATCATCTTTGACCACTTGAAGTAAGCCCCAGTGGTAAATAATTTTTCAACTTCAACAGGAGAAACAGATTACACACCCACCTGTTTAAAACTGCTTACTTACTCCACCACACATAACTCTAACACTCCCTTTCTGCAGTTTATTCTTTTCCTCTTTTATCCATTTATTTTATGTTTAAATGTTGTTTATTGTATATTATTGATGTTTGATGTTGTTTATTGATGATTATACTGGTGTCTGATGTTGTTTATTGTATGCCATTGATGTTTGATGATGATTTTAACCGATATTTTTCTGTAAAGGCGCTTTTAAATAAAATGTATTATTATTATTATCATTATTACACAAAGAGAACAGGCCAAAGACAGTGGCCTCCCGCATGCCTGAATCTATAGGATAGATTCTGATCCAAGTAAATGGGGCAGAATAATGCCCATGGGCATTGTCAGGGAATAGAGGTAGTCTACCCTCATCCCTAGGTTAGTGTTAAAAAAAAACACACAAAAAAAGGGATGTTGTGTTATGTAGTAACAGTAGTAGTAACTCCTCGATGGTTTATTAGGATATCCATTGTAAGGGAGGATGTTGTAGATTTTGGTCTAGCATGATGACCCATAGTGAGGGACACAAAGTGAATTAGGACAGTGAGCACGAAAAATATTCACAGCCAATTGGGGCGGATCTTCGTTGTTCAGCATTGGGAGGTTTTCTATTCTCAAAAACACACTGCATGCACACACACAGCCACAGACGCACACACATACATATAAATACAGACAGACACACACACATGGACAGACACACAAACACAGACACACACCCACAGACACATCCACAAACACAGTTGAATGTAAGTGTGACTCTGGGCCCCCTACAGGCGGAGTGGTACATTACATGTAACTGTAATTGACACTGTGACGTCATGGAATGAGACATCCACACCAAATTGTGTACAAATGTTTAGAGAGGTGCCTTCTGTGTGGCATGGCAAGTTTAAAAAAGTAATTATAAAAAATCCCTTCAGTGAAGTTTTTTGAAGATTTCTCAGAATGTTCATTGTATACAGATAAATCTATCCAGATGTTAGACATTATAGCTCCATGAGTTGAAAACGTTCAGCATGTCAAATAAGCCTTGTATGCCAAGTTTCAGAAAAGTTTAGCATTTTGGGAGGCCGGGCTGATCTTTTAACTTTGACTGGGAATCACAGCGCCACCTATGGGCGAAATCTTCCCAGATATTCTGGTGACCTGTTTACTGGGAATTTGAATATATTGCCCAAATTTGCATGCATTGGCATCAGCATGCAAACACACCTTAGGGGTGAAAATGGTGAGAAGAATGCAGAGAGTGTTAAATACACCAATAGTAGGTTGATTAGTGTTTATCGTAATAACATCTTACACTCAATAATGGTTATGCTGTCTCTTTTTTTTTAAGTCTCTTTTTATTAACCAAGAACAACAAGATTACATTGTGAAATGAAAAGCAATATGTTTATTTTTATTTTTATTTTTTTTTACAAAATATAAACCCCCTGCCCATCCTCCCTCCCCAACTGAACCCCTATGTGTCTTCAAATGTTACCGGACCAATTACACATTAGTGAGTCATTAGCACACCTATAACCATCACATACCATAATAGTACACCTATAACCATCACATACCATAATAGAAAAAAAAACACATGCAGTCAAACACCTACAGACATTATAGTAATACAAAAAAAAAGAAAAAAAAGAAAAAAAAGAAGAGTCCTCTTAAGGCCAATAACATCAGTGTCCTAGTGCATTGCATGTCATTAGGGCACGTCAGGAAGGGTCTTAAGTTTTTCAAAATATGTGATTACAGGGTTCCAGATACCATAGAAACGGTCATTGGACCCTCTAAGTGCATACTTTATCTTTTCCAATTTAAGATACATCATAAGATCAGTCAACCATACAGACACTTTTGGTGGTTTTGAGGATTTCCAATGTAAAATAATTTGCCGCCTAGCAATCAAAGTTGAAAAAGCTAATATAACTTTGTACCTGGAAAGACCTATCTGGTCAACCAGTACTGTTCCAAAAATTGAGGTATACACATTGGGCTCATATTCTATTTCCATAATTTCTGATAACGTTTCGTATACGCCTAACCAAAAGTTATCCAAACATGGGCATGAGCAGAACATATGGGTCAAAGTTGCTGGAGCGCTATGACACTTGCTACAAGTTTCATCCATGCCTGCGTATATTTTCGCTAATTTAGCTTTAGAAAAGTGCATTCTATGTAAAACTTTAAACTGAATTAAGCTTAACCGAGCACAGGACGTAGTCCCATTGACCCAAAGCACAGCCTCCTCCCATATACCATCTGGTATTGCCTCTCCCAGTTCATCATCCCACTTTGCTCTAATTTTATCCAGAATATTATCACCCTGGGAAGTAATAATGTTATTAATTCTGGAGATGAGTCCCTTTAAATTAGAAGACACATCCAAGATATCCTCCAAAGCAGATGGATCTGGTTCATTTGGAAAATCTGTCGTGTTACTACGAATAAATTGGCGAATTTGAAAATATCTAAAATGACTTGAGCGGGAGAGATTACATTTTTCACATAGGTCACTGAAACTTGCAAATATACCTTCCTTATAAAGATCTTTAAACCTGACAATGCCTTGCCTGTTCCATACTAAGAAAGTTGCATCTAATCTAGCTGGAATAAATGAATGATTATTGCATATTGGGGCTTGAATGGAGAAATTAGTTAAACCCATATGTTTTCTAAATTGTTGCCAAATACGCAGGGTGTTAATGACCGTTGAATTTGAAGTATGTGTTGAAATAGCCAGAGGGATTTTGGAAGTTACTAAAGCTTGGAGTGATGTTGCAAGACCAGAGTTATTTTCAGATTCACACCAATCCATATCTGATGACTGACACCAATAAAGTATCTTCTGGCAGTTTGCCGCCCAATAGTAAAATTGTAAATTTGGTAGCCCCAGGCCTCCAATGGTACGATGCCTTTGCATGAATCTCTTTTGAATTCTAGGAGCTTTGCCTGCCCAAATAAATGATGTGACATACCCATCTAAAGTCTGAAAAAAAGTTTTGGCCAAAAAAATGGGAAGACATTGAAAAAGATAAAGAAATCTAGGGAGGACATTCATTTTAATACAGTTAACCCTACCAACCAAAGACAAATTAATGGCATTCCATCTCCTGAAATCAGCCTTTACTCTACTTACTAGTGGAGTGAAGTTTTTGTGGTATAATTCAGGGAAGGTTTGAGTTAAATTAATACCTAAGTATTTAAACCCATCTCTGGACATACAAAATGGTAACTCTGAGTCCTGAAGAGATCGGGCCAAGGTATTTATAGGAAAACACTCACTTTTAGTTACATTCAATTTGTACCCAGAAAATACACTAAATGTTTGCAATATGTTCAGCACATGGGGAATACAATGTATAGGATCTGATACATACAACAATAAAACATCTGCATATAAAGATACCTTATGTGTCAGTCCCCATCTCTGAATTCCACATATTTCCTGCTTTAACTTAAGCATAATAGAAAGAGGTTCAATAACCAAAGCAAACAACAATGGACTTATTGGCGATCCCTGACGTGTCCCCCTTGTCAAGGAAAATAATTCTGAACAATTCCTATTGGTGACTACTGAAGCCTTTGGGCTGAAATACAAAAGCTCATTCCATGACCTAAAACTAGGGCCAAAACCAAACCTACTCAAGCAGTCAAACAAAAAACTCCACTCCACCCTGTCAAATGCTTTTTCGGCGTCTAAAGAAATGACAACTTCGGCCTCCCTACTGGATGCAGGTGAGTAAGATAAGATAAGATAAGATATTCCTTTATTAATACCCCTTAGGAGAAATTCACAGTGACCAGCAGTACAGGGGATAGATGAGTGCAATAAGAGCCTGACTATAGTCAATAAACAATAAATAGGTCTATCTAGACAAGATTAGGTTAAAATAAATTAAGTTAAATGCGAGCTCTCAAAGTCAGGTCGGTGAAAAGTGAGAACCTGTATGCACATGCACATGTAGCACATTTAAAAGGCGACGCACATTAGAAAAAGAGTGACGCCCAGTCATGAAACCCGTTTGATCTGGGGAGATCACCTCTGGCATAACTCTTTCCAAATGGCGTGCAAGAACTTTTGCCAATATCTTAATATCGCAATTGAGGAGAGAGATAGGGCGATAAGACCCACATTCCTTTCCATCCTTGCCTGGTTTTAACAGTAAAGTTATAGAGGCTTCAGTCAAAGTCCTGGGCAAATTACCATTATCTTTTGAGAAGTCGAACATCCTGAGTAAAAGTGGAATTAGTTGCTCAGAAAATGTCTTGAAAAATTCAATAGGGTAACCATCAGGACCCGGTGTCTTTCCACTTTGCATAGACCTAATTGAATCCGCAATTTCAGTGTGTATTATAACCCGTTCTAATTCTGCTCTACTGACTGCATTCATTCAAAAATTATCCATAACTGTATTGTCTTTAGGAGCCTCAGATGAATGTAGCTTTGCATAAAACGCTTGAAATGTGTCATTAATTTCTACAGGATCAACTGTAACTTCCCCATTATCTTTCATAATACATGAGATATGTTGCTGAGATGATCTGCTTTTTAACTGGTGGGCTAAAAGCCCACCCACTTTTTCCCCATGTTCATACATAATACCCCGTGATTTTAACAACATCCTTTCAGTTTTTTTCCAATGCCAATAACTCATATTTAGCCTGAAGTTCCACTCTTTCTTTGTACAGTTCTGGGCATGGAGAAGCTGAATATTGGCTATCTATGAGCTGTATAGCTTTGATCAATCTTTCTTGCTCCAAAACTCTGTTTTATTTAGCATGGATTTATATGAGATAATATTTCCCCTAATGACCACTTTAAGTGTCTCCCACAAAACAGAAGGAGACACTTCATCACCATCATTAAATTCCAGAAAATCATCAATGGCTGATGAGATCGTTTGGCAAAATCCCTTATCTTAAGTGTCCAGTCTCCAAGGAGTGTATTCAGAGCTTTTGTGCGTGAAAAGGAGATCTAAAATTACTGGGGCATGGTCAGATTCAATTATAGATGAATATTCAGTATTTTTAACAAAACATAACAATGCACTATCAACAAAGAAGTAATAAATTCTACTATAGGTGTGGTGTATATGGGAAAAATAAGAATAAGTCTTGCTTGAGGGGAAACATAAACGCCATGGGTCGACACATCCCACCTGATCCATAAACATTGACAGTCTCCTTGCCATTTTGGAGGGAGAGTTAGATTTTGGATTCGAACGATCTATAGATGGGTTAATTGTACAATTTAAATCACCACCAAATATGAGGGAATGGGAATTGAGACTTGGCATGGCTGCTATCAGTCTTTCTATGAAACCTTCATCGTCCCAAGACCCTACTACAAAAACATATCGCCCCTGTACATCCTCTATTACGTTTGTTGGGCTAAAAGGGATTTTTTTATGTATCAGAATAGCCACCCCCTAGACTTATGGTAAAATCTTGAATGGAATATTTGCCCCACCCATGTTTTCTTTAATCTGAGCTGATCTTTCACTAACAAATGAGTTTCTTGCAAAAAAGCAATTTCACATTTTGAACATTTTAAATGTGCAAATATTCTTGTTCGTTTCACAGGCCCATTTAATCCCCTGACATTCCAATTTATCAATCTGACTGCTTCACCTAATTTTTGATTAAGCCTACTATTATTCATAAAAACTTTACAACTGGTAGGCTACGTGTACTTAACACAATTGACTCACAATAAAAACCCAAGACGCAATTTCCCATACCCTTAACCCCCCCTCCCTTCATACAACACAAACTGAAACCCATAGCGCATGAACTGCCTATGTCTATATCCCAGGATGGGATAAACTGCAGGCTCGCTAAAGATGCCTTACCGGTGAACGTCACTTAAGAACCGCATCATCTACAAAGGTCCCACATTATAAATTTACATCATTATAAAAGTGCCAGACATATTGCTTACCAAACAAAACGACTTTGCTTATCAGTAGCAGAGTACCTAGCTTTCGTGAAACTTTGGTCAATTCCTCTGAGTTCGTATTAGTCCAACACTTCGTTCCCTCGTTGGACCCGAGAATGCGCTTCTTGTAGAATTCCATTGCGTCGTCCGGTGAATCAAATGTAAGCGTCTCCTTCCCCAAAGTCACTCTCAGACGAGCCGGATACGTCAGGCTGAACTTCACTCCCATCTCATACAATGCTTGTTTAACTCCATTGAACGCCTTGCGTTTTTTCGCCAGGATAGCACTCAGGTTGGGATAGAATCGAAGGACAGCCTTGCCGAACTTGACCTCGTTATTCCTTGCCCAATGTAGCACTGCTTCTTTCTGTTGAAATCTTCGAAAGCACACCACAAATGCCCTAGCAGGCTTATCTTTCGCCGGCTTAGTAGCTGAGGCACGATGAGCCCTCTCCAGTTCAGGGCGCTCAGTGAAAACACTCAACCCCACACAATCCATGAGTAACTCTTCCATGAATTTAACGGGATCTTTGCCATTCTCACTGCCCTCCGGAATGTTCACGACTCGCAAGTTTGTCCTGCGCGATCTGTTTTTGAGATCATCCACCCGATCTATCAGCTCTTGATTTGCAAAATCTTTATGGTTGCCTCAGCCGAATTCAGGCGCTCAAAGTTCTCACCCGCTATAGCCTCCGTTGATGCTAGTCTGGCTTGGAACAAGTTGAATGTATCCCTTACAGCATCCACAGACGTCTGAATAGGTTTTAGTGACTCTTGAATTAACATGGCGATGTCTTGCTTTACAACCGACCTCTGCTTATCCAGTTCAGTCACGAGTTGAGGCATGGATACAATATTTTCCTCATAAGCCTTGCCCTCTGCCGCCATCGCTGAAAGTTTGTTAGCCAGATAGCACTAGCTTTCCGTGTCGATGTTTGTTGCGAAGATTTATGCTTGTTACTCGTCATATCAACAGTAACATTCAGCTCAGTTAAAGTTATTTCGTAAACGTATGGTTCCACAAACGCAAATTTAACACCAGGTCGATGTTATAACAAAGTAATTTTGCAAGTTCATTGGGAGCTCTGTAGTGCGCGTCTCACCCCCTCAACGCCATACCAGAAGTCCTATGCTGTCTCTTGATTTGGTTATTGTATTTACATAAAAAAATTACTAGTATTTTGTTTTTGTTAATCGTCAAGATAAATCACAACATCAAATCAAGTGTTGCCAGTCAGCTATAATGATCTTGTTTCTTCCCCGTTCAGTTCATTGGGGAATATGACACAGCAACGACACAAGGGTGCGGACCATAACTCTGACCAAAAATCAAAAAATCTGTTTGGGATGGACATGGACAGCTTCCAAACGAAACCTTTGATTTCAGGAAGAATGCACAAGGGACCGAAACAAGCCTACACTTACATACAGTATATATCTATATGTTTGTGTCTCAGGGCAGCACATCATACAAATAACATGCATCCTTTTGGAACAATGTATGATGCTCATAGTTGGATCACTGGTACTGGTACTATTTTTTGATTAAATAATAATGTATCAGAGAAGCCTAACCCTATTCTGGACGCAAGTTAGCTTATGCTCAATCCTTCAAACAAAATATAAAAAAAATCCTTTAAACAAAATATCTAGACCCGGGCCTGGGGTGGCCATCGGGAGGTTCGGGAGGTTTCCCTGTGGGCCGGTCCATTTTCAAATGTCTTTTGGGCCGCTTGAGTGGGGAAAAATAACGTTGACCATTAATTTATCATCTCCTAAGGTAGGCGTTCTTCATTCGTCTGACATTTCAGCCCCAGCATGGCAGTATATGTAATATGGATTATACAATCTAAGGAACTCCTCCCCTCCCTAATATCTGAGTTGGTTGGGTCCATGGTTCATCTCTTTAGCCTAGTTTATACTCCTGCGTAAAGTGCCGTACGTCGGTTATGGAGAGCCCTCTACGTCGACGGAGAGCCTGACGAAGAGCCTCTCCGTCCTCTCCGTCGGCCTGAAATATTTTTTAAGTATCCGTCACTCCATCAACGCACAACGGAGACCGCAAGGGCTGCGATTGGCCCTCTAAAGACATTTACACATGAATGACTCACAATGAATCACATTCTATCGCTATCGACTTTTATCACAACGTAAACACTGGCAGCGCCATTTATGTATATACGCTTTATACGCTATATATACGCTATATATATACGCTACATATATATGCTTTACTATATAAGCTCCAAAATGCAAGCCGACCTACTTGAACTTGTGAAACTTAAAAGAGACGGTGGCAAATTGCACTAAATTGTTGTAAATAGTTTTTTTTTTTAGTTTGTGTACGGTTTTTACTTTTAAAAGCATTTAATTTATAATGTATCCCCTTTTCTATTTAATAATTGATCCCCTCTTAACTATTTTTCCCTTTTGTACTTATTTACTTGCGTGAATGTCATGGCCAGTCTTCGTAGCGACCCCTACTGGTCAAGCGGGAAATTGCATTGCGTATCCGTCACCACGACGGAGAACTATGAGGGCTCGAGGGGTGTCCGTAGTTACGCAGTCGGATTACGGATTACGCAGTAGGAGAAGTATAAACTAGGCTTTATTTAGCGGTACTGGTAACAGATGAGAGAACAGAAGCACGACCAGTGTCGTTGAATAACGAGAGCAGAAAAAGGCCAGGAGGAGCCGAAAAGGCCAGGGGCCTCATGTACTAACAATTGCGTGGATTTTCTACTGAAACATGGCGTACGCACAAAGCCAGAAACCGCCGCACGCACAAAAAAATTCAGATGTATCAATCTGAGCGTACGCCTGAACCCAAGCACATTTCCTTTGTACATACCGAATTGAGCGCACGTGCACGAGTATCAGACTTCTCCCTGTCCACGCCCCTATTCAATTATGTTAATCATATTTAAATGAGCCCTGCATCAGGGATTCCCCTCTGAACGATCATAGAAAGAGAATGAGCACATCTAAAAAGCGAAAATTTACCGAGTGCGAACTGGAGACTCTCCTGACTGAGGTGGAGGCTCGGAGGGTGGTTTTATTTGGCAGTTTGTCCTCCGGGATTAACAGCAAGCGGAAGAGGAGTGAGTGGGACAGCGTGTGTGAGGCGGTCAACGCTGTGGGTTCAGAGAGCCGCACACACGCTGAACTTAAAAAGAAGTGGTCAGATATAAAAATGGAAGTGAAAAGGAGGACTGCTGCCCACCGTCCCTTCAGGAGACCTATTGCCCTCTCAACGACTGACCGAGTGCGGGTATGGAGGTCATTGTACCTCCGCTCTCGGTCAGTCTGAGGGTTGGTCAGAGGGGTCACGTCCTCAGTGGGTAGCCACGGTCGCCTGGGGTTAATTGAAAGCAGGCAGTATAAGTAAACTGGATTTGTTGTTCCCATTTCTTAGTTTTATACACCACTTACATGGATCACACACTATTGTTATAAATTAATGCCGAAGGGCGCCGGGGCAAAGGTGAGGCTGATAATGACATTTCACACTTTACGCACGGGTTTATTAACATGAGTACTTTGCACACAGAGACAGGGGCTTGTACGAAAGATCCGAAGCTGTTGCTTAACCAGCGAATCAATCACACAAACAAGTAATGATGCTGTGAAGACAGGATAGTATTTGGGGACGTACACTCAATGCGCATCACGGGGATTAATATTAGGACAATTAAAAGAATACAATTACTCACCAAGAAGCCACCCATCGCGCACAATGCCAGCCTGCAGTCTGTTCCCAACTATGCTGTTACTCAGAATATATGAGTCGTGCGTTGAACCAGGCCACCTCGCCACAATGTTGGTTAATAACATTTGCGCATCACATATAATTTGTAGCCTACATTTATTGAATGGAAATGTTTCCTGTTCACATATACAAATTCGTCATGTGATGGCGCTTTTATGGCAATGTGAGTGCAGTCGACAGCTCCGATTATATTAGGAAAACCGGCTCTCGCTGCAAATTGCGCTTTAATGTTGACCTGTTCAGCTGCATTGTATGGGAATGTTATATACCTGGCTGACAGGCGGATGAGTCCGGCCCACACGGCTGGCATGGCCCGGCTCAGGGTCGACTGGCATATACCCGATCGGTCGGCCAACTCTCTTTGAAACGCCCCGGTTGCCAGGAACCCCAAGGTACTAAGTACCTGTACGTGGACCGGCAGGGCATGGCTCCGGCCGCAGCTCTGCACATAACTCAAGCAGGATTGCCCGAGGGAATCGAAAGCGGCTGATGAGCCAATTGTCGACAATTTCGAGAGGATCGTTTCTGTCTCGAAAGACACGCTCTCGCCTAATTGCGCCATTCGCAATGTCCTCTAATTGTTGACGGAATTTTTGGGTGTGCTTTTATACCCAGTCATGTTATTGCAGACTTGTCGGTGTTGATTGTTCATCGGTGTTAATTGTTCACGTGTCTCGAATGTGCACATCACTCAATCAACTACTATTTTACACATTCCTTTATTATGACAGTTTCCCAGCATTTAAATATTTTTATTTCTTATCTCTTATGTCCATCTACTGCGTAGAGGTTGTCTGCCATGTAATAAGAATTTCATTGCTCTGACAAATTAAACATGATGCTTTGATCACCTCTAAGTGTCGCCAAAGGGTCAACTGCTGTAGAAATGTGCGTACGCCAGCTCAAGAGTTGACGTGAGGCACGCACATTTATACGGCCATTTCAGTGTTGATACATCTGCACTTTGCCGTGAGAATGAACGTACACCATTTTTTTGTGCGTACGCAACGTTCGTACATGAGGCCCCAGGTGTAAAAAAAGAAGGGCGCTGGAAGAAGATGCTGCCAAATGTGAAAATTAACATGTAAACTCCAGCATGACATGTGTAAGTTAGCCCAAGCAGTAGGCCATGGTTTGAGTGACATTTTTTTTATCCATATAGCAACCGCCATATTTTGATATCCGATAAAAAAGGGATGGTAAGAGTTTTGCGCTGTTCATTTATTCAAATTCTTCCACCACTGAAAAGAGTGTCTGAGAGTCTGGGCCCAAAATCCCGGGCTGAAAATAGGTCCCACCCCGGCCCTGTCTAGACCTATAATTTTAGAGGATTAAATTACAACATGAATTTCACACAATTTATAATCCAAGTGTAAAAGAGCGTATCGAATGGTAGTTTGTGGATAAGGGGGATTACGATGAATGGATTTTTGATTACATCCATGTTTCGGAGACGTTGGAGGTGTCAAAGTTGTTTCCTGGTTTGATAAATGAAAGTAGGCTATGACTCTTTCAGAGAAAGATGGTATCCAAAAAAAAAAAGTTTTGATACAAATGCACACCATCACATTAGCCTAAACAGCCTATAGTCACATACTACTCATTGGATTGTAGCACTGACTGTGATCAAGCTTAATTATCAACATCCAAAACAGACAGCGATTATTATAGGTCTATGAATGCAGTTAACCACTATGGATGCAATAAGAGGACTGTATGGAGGAACATGATACGTATGGAGGAACATGATACGCCGATACAATGACCAAGGTGATATACTTTAACTAACTTTGAAGTAATTACTTTAACTGATTTTTTTGCAGGCTAGAGCCATCGAAAATACATTTTGGTGCGTTTACAATTAATATAGCTTTTTCCCCAAAATGAAAATCATGGCATGTGTGTACAAGTCCATCCATGTACAGACCACTTTATTTACACAGCGAACAAATATCCATACAAATCTATCAAGAAACCTGATCCCTTGACGCATCACTCAATACTGTCGTCGACAGCGATGGTTGTTGATGATGACGATGATTGTTTTGGAAGTAGCTACTGGCACCTTACAAAATATAGGTCAGTACAGACCACTGTAGTGGTTGGAAAGGGAGGGGTGGTTGCAATCTGCAACCTCACTGCTGGTGGTCATCTAGATTATACACACTGCTTTAAATGTTCAAATTTGTTTACACTTTAATTGAAAGTTGATTAAAAAAACTTGTTCTCTCTAGAGTTGTTTGTCAATTCTGGGCTACTGTATAAACATGGCATTGCAACATAGCAGGCTCTAAGGAAGAGGACCCGGTCCGTCTGTAATAGGGATGGGACGGTTTATGAAAACCTTCCGAACCGTTCGATTCCACTGTCTTGATTCGATTCACGTGTGTTGCATTCGGTTCATGGCTGTTCCTTTTTCTCATAGGCTAAGCGTGTATATTTCAGAGCAGAAGGTGGGGGTAGTGCGCCTAAAGCCAACCACCAGTAGTAAACAACAAGAAGGAGCGAAGCAGTGTAGCCGGGTGTAGAAGATAGAAATAGTGCATTGGGTCGGTTGTTGTGGAGAATTGTGTGGGTATGGCGAGTGGGAAAGAGCCAGAAGTTGCTAGCTTGTTAGAAGATGTGCCAGCAGCACTTTATACGGCCATCCTTAAAAATATTTCTGTTTGCAGTAACAACCAAAAAATAAAATAAAAGGTCGGTAGGTAGGTCTATATATATATTTTTTTTTTCAAAGTTCTAAGTAAAAACAAAAGTACAATTTTCGTCATGGTGAATACGTAATTATGAATTTAAACAAATTTGCATATCGTGACGTCACTGACTGGATCTCCAACCCAGAAAAGTTGAGTGGTCTCCTTGACATCATTCGACACGTCACTGCAAGACTTGAGGGGAGAAGGGATGGTAAAGATCTGGGCACAGTTCTTCCAGAACTTCGTGTCACGTTATAGCTGTGTCGAGATATTTCAATGCATTTTTTATATGTATTGCTATGGTGCCTGAACCCGTATAACTTTGACCGGTGACCGCAAACACTTTCTTTACTGCAGCCGCAGCCACAATAACAGACAAGCGCAAACCATTGAAGAAATGAAGCGAATATAAAAGGAAGAACGTAGCCTACGTGTATGTAGGCAATTTATATTCACCATACTTACTAAAATATAATTAAAAGGGTTTCATTGTATTTGCATTAGTTGTTTGAAGAGTAAAAAAAAAGTCGGTCTTAACGCAAATTTACAACTGGCAAATTGGTCGGACTAAAAGGGAAAACAAATAAATATTGGTCGATCCTAAATTGTCAGGGTCGGTCGGGTTACGGCCAACAGAAATAATTTGAAGGATGGCCTGGGTCTGCTGTATGGGACCCCTTTGCATTTAGAGTGACCTACGGTGACGGCGGTAAAAAAGTTGTTGACAAAAGTCAATCAACATATGACAATCAAAAATACCGAACCGAACCGAAAACTGTGACCACAAAACCGTGAACCGAACAGAACTGTGGATTTTGTCAACCATTCCACCTGTAGTATGTAGGCATAAAAGTGTTATTCTTAGGTTACCAAAAAACAACGATATTTATTTGCATGGGATTATACACTAATTAAAACATATTTGGGAATATTATATTCCATTTCTGCCAAGTCTATTCTGCTCGATGTAACTGATGTCGGGTTGTCCAGGTTGTCCACCAACTGGAGGGTTGGAGGTTTAATCCCCTCCTCCAACTGTCCATGTGCCAAACCCCACAAATGTACTGATTATCAGTCGCTTTGGACAAAAGTGACATGTGTACACAATTTGGTGTGGATGTCTCATTCCATGACTTCACAGTATCAATTACAGTTACATGTAATGTACCACTCCGCCTGTAGGGGGCCCAGAGTCACACTTACATTAAACGTCATCTACTATTAAACCAGTGTTTGTGTTTGTGGATGTGTCTGTGGGTGTGTGTCTGTGTTTCTGTGTGTGCGTGTCTGTCTGTATTTATATGTCTGCTAAATGCCCTGAAAAATGAACCTAGGTGACCTTTAACTACAATAAAGATTGCATCTATTACATTAGCTGTACATTATTTTGGAAAACATGCGCTAAAAAGATAATTAATTAATTAAAGATAACTAAAGATAATTAAGAAAACGTGTTAATTCTTCAACGACTTGAAAGCAATGAAATATTTTTCCAATATTTATGGTATATTTCTCCAATATACCTTGAATGAATGAATGAAGGAATGAAGCCAGAACTACAGTCAGAACAATAAACAAGCCCTTTGCTGAAGAAATGCTCACTTCACAACAGGATCATGTTCAGCACCATACTACTAGTAATATATCATTACTTCAATAATCCAGTAACGACTGGTCTGCTGGCCAGAAACCTAAAGCCAAGATAAATTGTCTCAGGCCTCTGCAACACCCGAAGTATTTTCCTCGGTGGAAGAGAGACACGAGTAATGCCAGGGGTTAAGCTTGGCTTCCCTATTTTAACACACACAGGGTGATACCTTCCCAAACAGCTATCTATCTTGAGATGACAGCTCATGTAAGCTTACCCTGCATGAGAAAGTCTGCTGGTCTAACTCCTCTGTGAGAGGACAGTATCGCGATAAAGTAAAAGGGTGGCAGTAGCTCAGTGGGTAGAGCGGATGGACACATTCCCTTGATCCCCCTCCTCCAACTGTCCACATGTCGATCCCCACAAATGTACTGATTGTAAGTTGCTTTGGACGAAAGCCTCTTTTAAATGCACCTTTACCCTTTTGCAAATTTCAGCACCAGAACTGTGATCCTATTGATTTTTGAGACTAACCAATAAAATCACAGTTCTGGGAACCAGTGACCCCATTTGTTAGTCCCAACTAACTTCCTTTGTTTTTTATCCACAGATGAAGCAAAGCTGGATACAGAACAGCAATTTCACAGTCCAGTCATTGCACAAGCAGACAATAACAAGCCCAATAGCCCTGGAGGCTTAAGAACAATTTAACATGGAATGGCTTCCAAGGGTGGAGCAACTGTAAATCTCTCTCCCTAAGAGGAAAGGGGATGTGGTTGAGGCTCCTCTGTGGCATTTGTTTATCTTCCAACAGCTTTTCAGAGAAATGTGGCATAATAAGACACATACTTTCTTGTTATTACTTTGACATTTAAATAAATTGTCGTAGTTTGACACCAAAAGTTCCCCATTTTCACATTGACACTTCAGCTTAGCAGTCATACAGATAGTCAAAACAAAACAAGATATTCAGAAACTTTAAGGTGCCTTCATTAGGAAAACTTTAGGATTATTCAAAATCAAGCATAAACTTTATATCTTTGGACCCTTTTTTCACTTTAGCCATAATCTATTTTTACAAATCTTAGATTATGGGATTGCATTAATTCTTTAAAACATTTTGTAGTAGAGAGGTGGAGAGTCTAGGGGTTAAGACGATTGGCTACAAGCCCAAAGCTTATGGGTTCGAACCCCAATGTCCCCAATCTACCTTTAGTCATCCTTGAGCAATATCCTTGACCGCTACAAGCTCCTTAATGACATTTATCTTAAAAATTAGTCAGCATCATTACATTTAGGAGATACATTTAGAGTACATAGTAGTAAATAGAATTTTTAACAGAAATGCTTGCTGTAGTGGAAAAAGTGGCATGGTGCTGATGTAACATGGGTGTTCATTCCCAACTGAACCTGCAGATGCTGCTATATGAGCTTTTTTCATTAGTGTGCCTGCGGTGCGTCCAGGGGAACACTAGAGGGCAGCAGCTATGTGTCTTCATGTCAATACAGCTGGACTGTGGGTAGGGAGCTACAAAGAAAACCAAACTAGGGTTACACCCATCAGGTTTTTTAGGCCTATAAGTTTAACTGATTCTTTCAATGTGTGATGCCGATATCTTTTGCCAGAAAATTCCTTAAAAGTTAAAAAAGTTCCTTTTTAACTGGGGCAGCCAGGTTTATACACCCAGTGCTGCTCCACAGACCCTATATAATTATATATCCATCCATCCATCCATTGTCGTAACCGCTTATCC
The DNA here is from genome assembly GCA_036785325.1 of Urophycis tenuis. Lineage (NCBI taxonomy): Eukaryota > Metazoa > Chordata > Actinopteri > Gadiformes > Phycidae > Urophycis > Urophycis tenuis. Next base: position 135,247 of record JAXIVH010000047.1, on the reverse strand, counting down.
TCTACGAGGGTCGCGAGGGGGCTGGAGCCAATCCCAGCTGCAACGGGCGAGAGGCGGGGTACACCCTGGACAGGTCGCCAGCCTATCACAGGGCTAACATACATAGACAAACGACCAATCACACTCACATACACACCTATGGTCAATTTAGAGACACCAATTAACCTAATCCCCAACCTGCATGTTTTTGGTCTGTGGGAGGAAGCCGGAGTACCCGGAGAGAACCCACGCAAGCACGGGGAGAACATGCAAACTCCACACAGAAAGGTCCCGGGTCCCAGGTATGATTATATATGTAAGATTATATTATAATATGATCAATAATTTGTTAACACTTTAGAATAAGGGGGGGGGGAACCAGAATTACTTTAAATAACAAAAGCTGACCCACTACATCTAACCCTTCGCCAATGCTAAAATTATATACCAAAGATTATTTCTGTATTAACTGATGTTAATTAATCGTTAATTAATGTATCCTTCAGTCTTACCAATAATTTGTAATCATTACAATTATTCAGACTAGGCATTCACACTAGTTTTACTTGGCATTCTAAGAACAAAAAAATATATAAATACAAAATTAAAAGATGTATTAACTGCTTGTCTTTTAATGTCCAAATCTCTGTTACATCACTATCAATCATTAAATGAGGTAGCAGTAATATGAATGTTTCCAACTAGGTGTTGGTGGCAACACCGTTTTTAGAGTGAACAAAACGCAAATCCTAATAAAACAAACTTTTCAATGTTTTGCCGGTGATGTGGCATGGGCCTATTATTGCATTGCACATTGGCTACCACTTTAACGTCCACAGGTATCGTGTATTATGATTATAAGTAAGCAATCATGGTGACATTTTTAATGGAAATATTACATAGAAGATAGAAAAAGATTTAAATAATGTGTCTTGAGTTGAGAGTTAGGAAGGAGGGGGGCTTGTTTTGTCTGGTAACCCCATGGTTATGACCCACGGCATCAATATAAACCACTGGTCAGAAGGAGCTTCACCATTCACACAAACTGTAGCGTTATCCTACTGGGTGTCCAGGAAGCCTGACCCTCTCAAAATCAACAGCTAACCAGAATGAGCTCCATGCATTTGCATATCCACACACAGAGTTGTGTTATACTGCAAGTGTCCAAGAAGCGTAACTTTCTTTGGGATCCCACAGTCCACGACTACACATACAACATGTCAACACACCTCGCCCGTGGGGTCCCACCCAAGTGCCTTTGAAGACACAAAAAGAAAACCACCTACGTTTGCAGCGGAGTGGAACCTTCACATCATGTTTAGGGGAGACTGTAAAAAACGTAGGATTTTATCAGTGTTTACTCTAAATTACATATGTTAGTAAAAGTGATGCTAGGATGATAATCACATAAGACATTAGATATTACCATGTTTAAAACAAGGAAAAGGCTGATTAAGTACAAGGAAAACAAGACCCATGTAGAGCGACAATCATTGGTAAAAACACAATTAACTTGCAGTGTCATTTGCAGCCGAGTCGTCCCTAAATTCATGCAAAAGTAAACACACAGCTTTTTTTTTAAGGTAATGTTATTTGATTAGGCGCCTAACCAGAGCTGGTGTTAAACTTGAAATACAATGTAAGGTAAAAGAAACCACCGCTGTCCTGTACTGAGAAGAGAGAAGTGAATGAGTTGGGTGCATTCTTCTTTTTGTTACACAGTTGGCCTGTGAAACTTTACAGTTATTATCTCACTTACTAGCTTTAGCTAAAGGTAGTAAGTATAAAGTTTTGCTGGCCTCAAATTGAAACAAGTATGTAATAAAAAACGAATGCAATATTTGAAGAAATGTAGTTTACTTAACTTACTTACTCCTCCGAGAACCATCACCTTACCGTGGTGGAGGGGTTTGGGTGTCCTTATGAACCTGAGGGCTGTGTTGTCGGGAGCCTTGTGCTCCTGGTAGGGTCTCCCATGGCAAATTGGTCTCAGGCGAAGGGCCAGACAAAGAATGGTTCAAAAAAAGACCCGAATGGAAGATCAATTAAGAGGAGGAGAGACCCTGCCCGGAGGAAGCCCGGGGCCCCCATCTGGAGCCAGGCCCAGAAGGGGGGCCCGTCAGCGAGCGCCTGGTGGCCGGGTTTGCCACGGAGCCCGGCCGGGCATAGCCCGAAAAAGCAACGTGGCACCCCCCCCCCCCCCCTCTCTATTCTGTGGGCCCACCACTCACAGGAAGAACCGTTGGGGTCGGGTGCATTGCCAGATGGGTGGCAGTGAAGGTCAGGGACCTCGACGGACCAGACCTGGGCGGCAAAGGCTGGCTCTGGGGACGTGGAACGTCACCTCTCTGTGGGGGAAAGAGCCGGAGGTGGTGCGGGAGGCGGAGCGCTACCAGTTAGATCGGGTGGGGCTCTCCTCTACGCACAGTCTCGGTTCTGGAACCGTACCTCTGGATAGGGGTTGGACGCTATTCTTCTCTGGAGTTGCCCAAGGTGCGAGGCGCCGGGCGGGTGTGGGGATACTCACAAGCCCCCGGCTGAGCGCTGCTATGTTGGAGTTTACCCCGGTGGACGAGAGGGTCGCCTCCCTACGCCTACGGGTTATGGGGGGGAAAACTCTGACTGTTGTTTGTGCGTATGCACCGAACAGCAGCTCGGAGTATCCGGCCTTCTTGGAGACCCTGAATGGAGTCCTGCAGGGGGCTCCAGTAGGGGACTCCATAGTTCTGCTGGGGGACTTCAACGCGCACGTGGGCAATGATGGAGACACCTGGAGAGGCGTGATTGGGAAGAACGGCCTCCCTGATCTAAACCCGAGTGGTCGTCTGTTATTGGACTTCTGTGCTAGTCATGGACTGTCCATAACAAACACCATGTTCGAACATAAGGTTGCTCATAAGGGGAAATGGTACCAGAGTACCTTAGGTCAAAGGTCGATGATCGATTTTGTAATCGTATCATCAGATCTGAGGCCGCATGTTTCGGACACTCGGGTGAAGAGAGGGGCGGAGCTGTCAACCGATCACCATCTGGTGGTGAGTTGGGTCAGGGGGTGGGGGAAGACTCGGGACAGACCTGGTAAGCCCAAACGGGTAGTGCGGGTGAACTGGGAACGTCTGGAGGAGGCCCCTGTCCGAGAGACCTTCAACTCACACCTCCGGCGGAGCTTTTCTGGCATCCCTTTGGAGGTTGGGGACATTGAACCTGAGTGGTCGATGTTCAGAGCCTCCATTGCTGAAGCTGCAGTGGGAGGCTGCGGCCTCAAGGTCTTGGGTGCATCAAGGGGCGGTAACCCACGAACACCGTGGTGGACAGCGGTGGTCAGGGAAGCAGTCCGACTGAAGAAGGAGTCCTTCCGGGATATGTTATCCCGGGGGACTCCGGAGGCAGTTGCAGTGTACCGAAGTGCCCGGAGGGCGGCGGCCTCTGCTGTGGCAGAGGGAAAGCAGCGGGTGTGGGAGGAGTTCGGAGAAGCCATGGAGAAGGACTTTCGGTCGGCGCCAAAGTGCTTCCGGCGTACTGTCCGACACCTCAGGAAGGGGAAACGGGGAACCATCCAAGCTGTTTACAGCAAGGATGGAACGCTGTTGACCTCAACTGAGGAGGTAATCGGGCGGTGGAAGGAGCATTTTGAGGAACTCCTGAACCCGACTAACGCGCCCTCTTTGGTAGAGGCAGAGCTGGAAGCTGATGGGGCATTGTCGTCAATTTCCCTGGTGGAAGTCACTGAGGTAGTCAAACAACTCCGCAGTGGCAAAGCCCCGGGGGTTGATGAGATCCGTCCAGAAATGTTGAAGGCTTTGGGTGTGGAGGGCCTGTCGTGGATGACACGGCTCTTCAACATCGCGTGGAGGTCGGGAACAGTGCCGAGGGAGTGGCAGACAGGGGTGGTGGTCCCCCTGTTCAAAAAGGGGGACCAGAGAGTGTGTGCCAATTACAGGGGCATCACACTTCTCAGCCTCCCTGGTAAAGTCTACTCCAAGGTGCTGGAAAGGAGGGTTCGGCCGATAGTCGAACCTCAGATTGAGGAGGAACAATGCGGATTCCGCTCTGGTCGTGGAACAACGGACCAGCTCTTCACTCTTGCAAGAATCCTGGAGGGGGCCTGGGAGTATGCCCATCTGGTATACATGTGTTTTGTAGATCTGGAGAAGGCGTATGACCGGGTTCCCCGGGAGATATTGTGGGAGGTGCTACGGGAATATGGAGTGAGGCGGGCACTTCTCAGGGCCATCCAATCTCTGTACACCCAAAGCGAGAGTTGTGTCCGGGTTCTCGGCAGTAAGTCGGACTTGTTTCCGGTGGGGGTTGGCCTCCGCCAGGGCTGCGCCTTGTCACCAATCTTGTTTGTGGTTTTCATGGACAGGATATCGAGGCGTAGTCGGGTGGAGGAGAGGTTGCAGGTCGGTGGGCTAGGGATCTCATCGCTGCTTTTTGCAGATGATGTGGTCCTGATGGCATCATCGGCCTGTGACCTTCAGCACTCACTGGATCGGTTCGCAGCCGAGTGTGAAGCGGTTGGAATGAGGATCAGCACCTCTAAATCTGAGGCCATGGCTCTCAGCAGGAAACCGGTGGATTGCCTACTCCGGGTAGGGAATGAGTCCTTACCCCAAGTGAAGGAGTTCAAGTACCTCGGGGTCTTGTTCACGAGTGAGGGGAGGATGGAGCAGGAGATGGGCAGGAGAATCGGAGCAGCGGGGGGGGTTTTGCATTCGCTCTACCGCACCGTTGTGACGAAGAGGGAGCTGAGCCAGAAGGCGAAGCTCTCGATCTTCCGGTCTATCTTTGTTCCTACTCTCACCTATGGTCATGAAGGTTGGGTCATGACCGAAAGAACGAGATCGCGGGTACAAGCGGCCGAAATGGGTTTTCTCAGGAGGGTGGCGGGCGTCTCCCTTAGAGATAGGGTGAGGAGCTCAGTCATCCGGGAGAGACTCGGAGTAGAGCCGCTGCTCCTTTGCGTGGAAAGGAGCCAGTTGAGGTGGTTCGGGCATCTGATAAGGATGCCCCCCGGGCGCCTCCCTATGGAGGTGTTCCGGGCACAACCAGCTGGGAGGAGACCACGGGGAAGACCCAGGACGAGGTGGAGAGATTATATCTCCACACTGGCCTGGGAACGCCTCGGGATCCCCCAGTCAGAGCTGGCTGATGTTGCCCGGGAAAGGGAAGTGTGGGGTTCCTTGCTCGAACTGTTGCCCCCGCGACCCGACCCCGGATAAGCGGTAGAAAGTGAGTGAGTGAGTTTACTTAATGTTAGACATATGTTGGGAGAAAAGAGCACAGAGAGACAACTTGGAGCTCTGTGTGTATTAGAGGGAGGGAGGGAAGTGCATAAGACAGAAAAAGCTGAACTTTTTCTCCATAATTCAACCTCACAGATACAGCAGAGCTGGGAAGGATGGGCCACTGAGTGCAAAGTACGATCAAATTAAGTGCATCACAGTAGAATATTTCAACAGCTCTTCTAACTGCTCCAGAGAAAACCAGACCAAGTAGTAGGCCATAGCTAAATTGAATAGGTGCACAGGATTACCAGTCACAACAACTGAAGATGAGGGCTTTGTTCTAATGATGGAGTAGCTAGAAGGCTACTGTAGACTGTAATTTCAATTTATTCAGAGGAAACCCCTTGAGACGTTTTTGATGGGACCTTGACTAGACTAAACAAAAACAAAAAGAATACAGATGGCTAAAATATGACAAAAACCAAATGTTATTTAAAAAAAAAAATTATGACTAAAACTAAATGCAAATGTGTGGTCAAAAAATGAAGGCAGGTGGCACGTGGTGTGTGCGTAGTGTAGAAACATGACTCAGTGGCAGAGTACCCAATCCTTTTGTACACATAAAGGGTTCTTATTTTCATGGGATTACTGGTATACACTAATTAAAACATAATTATGAAGATTACATAACATTTCTGCCAAGTCTGTTTCACTAGATGCCACAGGCCTGATGCATTTCTTCTTATCATGACGTTCAAAATCATGTACACACAGATTCCAAGGCAGCATACAACAAGGGCAACGCGGATAGGTGTAATTCACAACAAGAACAACGTCACAAATACACCAACACACAGTTTCAAGGGGGATTGAGCAAAATCTCCATGCAAGGGCAGGGTCATATAAGGCAGATGAAAGGTCAATATGTTAGGTGGAGGGTGGATGAGCAACATAAGCACACATACACAGCCAGGATACTTCTGGAAAAAAATGTACTTAATAAAAGTATTGGCTGCATCCCACCACACCACGGCAGTATAACTGCTTTGGGCCTTATGGTAAAAATTGCACAAGTTCAATTGCAGAAACCTCTTTGAGGCAAGGAGGAGCTACTCTGGCATTTATAAACATGTTGTTCTAGTTTCCATGGCGATCAGAGGGCAGGTCAACAGACTGTTATATTATCTGCCTCTTAAAGTCAAAAAGTATATGAAATGAAAGTTTGACCCCCACAATAGTGTGCCCTCTCCATGTGTGCGTGCACGCTGGAAAACATCAGTTGGATAATTTCCCAGATTGTATGCTGGATCATTATTTCACTACCTTCAAGGCAAAGAGTGTGCACCTAGTATTTGTCTGTGTGTGTGTATGTGTGTGTGTATTTCATAAGCCCCATTGTATGAGTTTGAACTGAGGTTCCGGTGGGTCCTTACTGTGTGTGTGTGTGTGTGTGTGTTATAGGGCCTTTTTCCTTTGTTTTGACGACAATTCTGTGTTTTCAATTGGATGAATCCCTAACAATCATAGCTGCACAGGCCCAGGTGGGGGGGATCTATTGTATGAGTGTGTCTATGAGTCTGCACGTGTTTGTATCTCTGTGCACTCGCACACAGATACACACACCTGTGTGGACATCCTACCCTGCCCAAACAAGGTTCTTGCTGTGACCTCATTTCCTGTGAACACAGCCGAAGGGTGATGTCATGCTAACCTAAACTTGAGCCAACAACTCCCCCCACCCCCCCACCCCCCCCCCCCCCCCACACACACACACACGCTTTTCCTTACCCTCCTCTGGGTCCACACAAGTACTCAACTCCAAGTTCACAGGGTTTGCTTATGAGAACTCTTTCCTGCTGTTTTCTCACATAAACTCCAGAATTGTTCTTTCCTCTGCTATTATTTACCACTCTATCAGAATAGAGACTTTAACATTCTGGATAATTAGATACAAGCCCAGGCATGGTGTGACTTGGGAGCTAATGCACACTATTATAAAGTTGCAATTGTCTGCCACTAGGGGCACAAGAAGAAGAAGAATTACTCTTTTTTTTTTCTTTCTTTTTTTTTTTCTTTCATAGCACTTTTTTTTCATAGCACTTTACATGTTTGCATCTCTCACAGAAAAGCCATGCCCACCACACATTGATATACACAGTTGGAGGAGTCAACGTTGCATTGTGGCAAACTGTTCGTCATTTCCTTTACCAAGACACCTAAGCTACTTAGGAGTGTAGGTGTCTTGGTAAAGGACATGTCAACACTTTGAACAGGGGACAACTTGCGTTGTGTCTTTGCCCATTATTTTATTAGAGAATTATTAGAGAATTTAACATGGAGCAACTGCGTTCCAAGATAGTTTGACGAAACATTTCAGCCTGTGATGGTAGCTACAAAAACAATGTGGGCTCCAAGATCCAAGCTAAATGTGGCTTTTCTATCTTAGACAAGAAAAACATACCATAGCAGTTGACATATACACTGCAACCAACCCAGCACTTGATTAAGCTGTCAATCTGGCAGAGTGTGTGTATGTGTGTGTGTGTGTGTGTGTGTCTTAGTGTGTGTATGTATGAGTGTGTGAAGTCTGTCACCATTGGCAGTTTTGAAAACCGCTCACTGACACAAACACAAAAGTTAAATATAGAGAAACATGTTCTCAAATATCTCCGCTTAAATTTAATCCAAAACAGAGGGGCCATGTATAAACCATCACGGATTAAATGTGAATGACTAAAACGATACAGATGCTGATTTTACCGTCAATCTGAGACACAATGCTTAGAATTTCCTAAACTAAAAAGATAATTTGGCGTCATTGTCCTCGGTTTTCTGAAGCAATCCCCATCACTCTGAATTTGACTGGCCTGGCCTAGCATCTGATTTATATAGGCTGGCTTCTGCTGACTCCATAGAGATGAATGGTGTGGTGTCTGACAGGTGCAGAAAACCCTGCATCAAGGCGTCAGCACATGCAAACAACTTTCTGGTCTGAACTCAGTGGCGGGTCTGGGTGCAGTCAGCATGTACCCACAGTTTATTTATGTATTATTAAAACATGTTGCAGTTGCAACACTTGCAATTTAACAAATACATGTACTGCATATGTATGTACAGTATATGGTAGTTAAACAGACATACCAAAAAACATGCAGTTTTGAAATGGCACAACAACAAAGGAAACAACAAAGGACCAAAGTGGTAACTGTCTGTAGCAGTATATGTATATCTGATCAGGTCAGGAGCAAAAAAGGTTTGTGTTCAAATGGTAGTTCTAACGGTATCATGTGCACACATGCAGGAACATACATAGACACACACATCACACACACACACCAACACACACACACACACATGCTCAATAGTTGAGAAGAGGGAAAAAAGGCTAAATAGTAGCCACAGACAAAGGACTTAAAGCACTTGCAAACGGAATCACCATTTATTGATGACAAGTTCAGTTCAAAGCCAAATTCCAATCAAAGATAAGTTCTAATCAGAGCTAAATTCTAACTATTATATCAATTATAAATCGGATTGCACAGATGTTCTTATAAAAGCTCAGTTTTGATTGAGCCATGTTCTGATCAGAGCTAAATTCTGTCCAAAGTTGAATTCAAATGTAAAGAAGTTCCGATGTTCAGTTTGAATGCTAGGTGATGATTGGTGCCAAGTTCCAATTCAGAGCCAAAAATAATGTATCAAAGGGGTGCTTTGAGTGAGTAGACAGACAGTTGCTCATATGTGCGAAGTGTAAGGGGCTCGTCTTGTTTACAGTCTGATTGGCAGTTTAATTTGCAATTGACCCTGGGGGCGGTCTTGTTGCTGGGCGGATATTAACATAATTCCCAGAGTACCAGAGCTGGTGTTGGATGTCCTAGAGCTATTCCCAAACTCAGCTGTGACCCACGGTAGCACGGGGGCAATGGCCAGCACACACACCCACTCCATAACACACGCACACCACAGAGTTACTCATTTGATGTCCGCATGCACACCGATCCACACAGACAGCACCTGGACTGTGTGCATGGGATGTGAGCGTGCACGCAGAAACACACCTGCACGCGCAGATCTCATTACACTGTGGCGACAGTCAGTCTGTTAGTGAGATGCCATAGTATGACTGGTGGGTGGGGGGAGGGGGGTACTGATTTAGGTCTAGCCCAGGCCAGGCGAGGAGAGGGAAGGCGTTTTGAAGGCTGGGGTGTGGATAATGACACCATTAACACTATGTGTGCCAACAATCCTAACCCCACTCCCCCACCACATCCACCCCCAATACCCACCACTTGAACTACCCGCCCAGTAGCGCTGCCCACTACACAGCAACAACACACATCCTCTGCTCTGGAAATAACACATCGCAGCCCGTGGCTGACGGGGACCACTTAGGACAGGGCCTTGGTCTTTGGGGGGGATATGTGTGTGTGTGTGTGTGTGTGTGAGGGAGAGAGTGAAAGAGAGGTAGCGGGAGAAGTAAGAACAAACATAAGTGAGAACAAAAAACAAAGGACAGAAAAGGAGCCACAGATGAGAGGAGGAAACGAGAGCAATAGAAGAGACAACAGGCAGAGCAATGGCAGGATGGATGGAAAGAGAGGAGAGACAGAAAAGGTATGGGGTGCTGGTGTGGCCAATGCTGCAGCTTCTATAGTAACAGCTGAAATTTGTCCCCTGTATACACAAATCCGACAAGCTTCTGTGTAGGCTGCCATCTTGTGGCGACGCCATTACTGACCTGTTACTGGTATGTAAACAAACCTCTGTGATAACGCACCCTCGATCAGCTAAATCCAGGCAGTGTGGCTTGTTGGGTTGATGATGTTAGACAGTGGCCTCCAGTCACAGATGAAGGTACAAACGATCTTACAGATTATTTATGAAAATAGCTTAGAGTAGAGAATGGGGAAAGAAAGACATAATTGGAACTAGGTTGATATCATATCTACTTAACTATTGTGGCTAGCTAACGAGGAAACTATAAAAAAATATCTGTCCATTTGGCAACAATAAATAAATGAATGGATATCAAATAAACAAATTCATGTTTTTCATTTGTGACCATTGTTTATCTAATTTTCCCATTTCAAAAGGAAAGGGTAAGGTATAGCTAACCAGTAGCGTTATTGGTTCTCAGAGTGAGAGTCCCAGACAAGCAAATCAAACGTTAACAACATAACAGTAATGTTACTACTGCCCCAACCGTATGGTACCAGACAGGGGCCGTTGACCCAGGGTATTTAGTCTATCTCACATTGTTTTTTCTTCCAACTGGAAATTTTATTGCTGCTATTGAAACAATTGAAAACGGAAGATGTTTTCCCACTCACATTATACATTATAAAACATTATAAAAGTAGTAGTGAGACAGTCGTAAATCTTGGGCTGTTATCCCAGTGTACGCAACAAATCCAATAGGAGGCACTGGAGCAATGCTACCCAGCAACAGCTCAGGTATGTCGCCCGTTTACTTCCGGTAGTTTCGCCGGATTCGTGTATATGATAGGGTTACACCACCAAGCGAGTTAAGCAAAACACAGATACACACATTGATACAGATACACAAACATATACACCAACACATTTACACACACGCAAAAATGCACACATACACGCACAACCACTAACATACACATGAAAACAATGAAAAGATTGAGTGATAGACAGGAGAGGAACAAAAAGAGGTGACAGAGTGAGAGATAAAAGCCATGAGGTGGGAAAGCAAAAGCAATAATTTGTGTGTGTGTGTGTGTGTGTGTGTGTGTGTACACAGCATTAGTTAAGTCTGTAATGTGCTTCCTTACACCCACACAGAACACACAAGCCTAGATTGCCCTCTTGAGTCTTTAATTGTAGCTTTGGTGGTATGCACACACAAACACAGACAGACAGACACACACACACACACACACAAACACACACAGACACATACTTCGCCTCACTCCGTCTTCAGCACAACCCTAAATTACTTCTAAAATATTCCCTAAGGGGGAAAGTCAGGGCAACTCACATGCACACACACACACGCACGCACACGCACGCGCACGCGCACGCGCACGCGCACGCACACGCACACGCACACGCACACACACACACACACACACACAGGAACCAGGAAGTCGACAGCGGGCCACTCCTAACAGAGTTGTACAATTCCACGGAAGGGAGAGTCAGTTTTCTATTTCAGTCCTCATACAAAAACACTATATCAGCATCTGGATCACAGTTAATGAATAATATATGATGTTCAACTTATGGCACCATTAAACCCTTGCACTGACTTTAGCTTGAGTATGTTTGGCTAAGTATGTAATCGGTGCATTTACAGCCACATAAGTTGAACATAAACATAAGATAGTAGTGTTGCAATCTAAATGTGAGATCACATCACTCCCATTCTCCATTCTCTCCACTGGCTCCCCATCAAACAGCACATAATTTTCAAGAACACTCCTACTCACCTTCAAAGCCCTCCACCACCTGCCCCCCCCCTTCACCTATCTGACCTCCTCATCCCCCACTGCCCCACCCGTGCCCTCCGATCATCCTCCACTCTCTCCTTCACATTACCCAGATCAAAACTCAGATCCTTCGATGACAGAGCCTTCTCCTGCACAGGACCCCGACTCTGGAACTCTCTCCCCCAACCTGTCTGCGACTCACCCTCACTCCTGACATTCAAGTCCTGTCTGAAAACCTTCCTCTATTCCCAAGCCTACGACCTCCCCTACCCATTACTGCTGTCCTGTCCCTTCCCCCCGTATTCCACTCCATCATCTTGTTTTTGTTGTCTGTCCCTCGTTTCCCCCCCCCCCCCCCCTCCCCGTTTGTCTCTTCACCCTCTCTTTGCATGTGTCCTTGGGACACATACATCGTTGAAAGGTGCAATATAAATTCAATGAATTATTATTATTATTATTATATCACCCAACCAGCTTGTAGCAATGACTTGGAACGAAATGTTGACAATATTTCATTCATACATTCATTACATCATTGGTAATTCACTCACCCGGATCACTTCAGGAGTCTGCTGAATGAGAAGGGTGGAACCAGTGTCTCTCACAGCAGCAGGGTTGCAAATGGTAACGTCATCATCTCTCCTGGCAATTGGGGTCACGATAACAACGGTGGCTGAGGATTCAGGCTGAGCAATGTTGGGAGTTGGATCATGCAGGACAACCGGAGGAGCAGGTAGCGTTCCAGGTGAAGGTGGAGACATTTGAGCCATCAACTCTGATTCCTCAGCTTGAACCTTGGGCTCAGCCTTGGGTAGGGGCAGAGGGATGGGGATGTATGTGGGTGTGGGGGTGGTGGCGGAAGATTGTGCCAGAAGAAGTGATACAATTTCTGGTACAGCAGCAGACAGAGCTTCAGAGGGAGCGAGCGTGTAAGGGACAGGTGTGTGAAGGACAGGTGCTGGTGGAGCTGCTGAAGGGTTCAAGTGACTGTGTTTCGGAGGTACAGCAGATACAGATTCAGGTTGGTTCATGGGTGATACAGAGGAAAGGGCTGCCATCTGTGTATTCTGAGGAGGGGTTCTAGCCCTGCCGGCCGTGGCCAGTGTATCCTGTAGGAGTCTCATCACCTCCCTCTCTTTCCCACTGCTCCTCTCTGAACTGCCTGTGCTCCCCGCCCCAGACTCCACCAGCTCCTGGGCAAAGCTCTCAATGCTCTCCAGAATCCGCAACAGGAGGGTACCATCCTCTTCCTCTCTACAACAGCCTTCAAAATGACTACCCCCCTGGAGAGGCACAGGCATCAGGCCTTGTGTGGCAGTGGAGGTAGAGCCATTGGTGAACAGGTGACTAGCTGGTTTCAGGGTTGGTGCCTTGGATTGAAGCTTGGAAGTGGGCTGGGGTGGAGCCGTGCTGGCAGGCTTTCCCATGCCTCCTTCCCCCATCATCTTCCTGGTTTTAACCGGCAGAGGAGGCTCTTTCTCTCTCTGGTGGTTCATGCTCTGGGAGAGGTTCTCTAAGTCCAGCAAGAGCTTGTCGATGTCATCATTCCTGTATGGTGTTCCTGCAGTGGCTTTGGGGGCTGCAGAGCTTGTCGATTCCCAGGAGGATCTGTAACCAGCACTGGATGACTGAGTACCATAGGCGGTAATCAGTGTGTGAGGTGGGGCGGTTGGGTGTGCATCTTTCACATATGCCTTTACGTAACTGATCTGGGACTGAGAACGTTTCTCCATTGCTCCCCTGTTGGAGGTATATGTTTGTGGGAACAACTGTTCGCCACTCTTACAAACATCTGCATCCTCCTCAATGTAGAGAGCCTCCATGGGTGTTGCTAGCTGGCTGTGGGTGGACAGTGGGATGGGGGAGTTACGGTGAGGGGGCTGTGCTGGAGATGAGGAAGATGGGGAGACCGAATGGGTGAAAACTGGGGGAGGGTGGGCATGGTGGGGGGCACACTGTAGTCCATTTGTCAGCTGACTTGGTTTGGAGCTCTGTAGCTGCATAGCGTTTACAGTCTCTGCTCTTGAAGGAGATGAGGAAGAAGAAGAGGAGTTGGAGGAAGAAGTCGATGAGTAGGAGGCTGAACAGCTGGTTGGAGTTGGAGCAGAGGGGGGTATGGATGGAGACTTTGGGAGTGGGGGTGACTGCACCACATCCTCGTATCGCGGTGGTTGATCGTGTCCAAAGATGGGTGAGAAGGGACCCTGCTGGAAGGAGTGGAGGCTGTTGACAAGCTCAGCCAGCTCACTGTGCCCGCTGGATAGTGCTCCCTGGCCACCTTGTCCACCAGCTAAGCGGCCAAGGCCCCCGATGCCTTCAAGCTCCAGGGGGAGCCTCTTCAGGTAGGAGCTCAGACGGGTCATCACAGCCCGGTAAATGCTCTCAGGATTGGCCCCCTCATCATCCGACCCACTTCCTCCACCGGGTCCCTTGCGCCTGATGCACTGCTTGATGATGTCTGTGCACTTCTTCAGATCCTCCGAACACTTCAGCAGGATGTCCAGGCAGGCACGAATGTCCTCACCACCCGCTCCCCCGATGCCGCCTTCGGCCCGTGTTTTCTCAAGGAGCCGCGCAATCAGGTTCTCCTCCCCCAGCGTGTTGAGGTACAGCGAGGCTACCGTGTTCAGGCCTTGGTCCAGAGACCCACTGCACGCACTGGAGAGGCTGCCTGTTGAGCCTCCGCCAACCTTTGTGGTTGCAGACAAGCTGCCTGTGCCCCCCTTTACCTTCACCTCCTCTACAGTCGCCCCTTTGGCATTGTTGAAAGGTGGGAGGTTTTCATCATTGGACGCCCTAGCAGCGGCATTAACAAGGCTGTTGGTGGCAAAGCCATTGCTGGTCACCGAGGAACTGAAGTGGCCGTAGATGATGTCCAGGTCAGTGGAGCGACGACTGAACGAATCAGGGCGCACCTTGCGGCCCTTGCGGAAGGTGATTTGGCTAGATGTGGAGACACGGAGCTTATCAAATGAGAACTCTTTCAGCTTGCCACTGGCAAGGTTGATTGCCTCGCCGGTGATGTCCTTCAGACTCGTAGCGGACGCCAGGTTCCCCATGGACCCTCCTCCACTGGGGGACTTCTTCATCCTCCATGGGGGGTTCTCCTCTCCCATGGGCACATTACTGATGCTTCCCGCCCTCTCTACACTCCCACTGGTATCCATAGAAAGATTATTCCCATGACCAGCAGAGACCTGGTAAGTCGTCCCAGTAGCCGTGGTAATGTTGTGAGAGTATGTGCGCATAGAACAGTTGCGGTCTATGGGTCCAGGATCAGGGGCCACCAGCAGCTCGGAGCATGTGCCACGGTGGGCCACAGCACAGTCCAGCCCCTGTGACAGAGCACCACATGGGCCCGCACAGTAGTGCACGGCATGCTTGTGCACACGCCGGTCCACCACCACACTATTGTAACAGCTCACGCTGCTCACCACCACGCGATAGGCTGCAGCCATGGTAACTGGGTCTGCAAGGCTAGGCAGTCAAGCAGGTTACAGGTGAGTATATAAGTGTAAAGAAAATAGCAAACGTGACACCTTAAAAATAGAGCAGCATTTGTCTAGTGTATTTCCACAGAAAAAATCCCCCAATTATGAATCCAGAATAAATATTTCCTTTGAGTTTTCACTGTCTGCAGAGGTCTTATATAAAAGGTACAGGTTCCCTGGCCCTGAGTGATCCAAGGGCCTCTTCATCACAGCTGTTGGAAGCCCTCCTCTCGCTCCCTCTACGGGGTTCCACGAACAGCTTTCTCTTCCTCTTTATTATCCTTTAACAACTCTCATGGAAGACATCCACGTAGAGAAAAAAAGAAAAGAGAGGCAACATTAGCAAGCAGCAAGGCTATAATCCATGCCTCCACAAAAGAAGCCCCAGGGTCCTATTCCAGGGCCAGCTGGGCTTCAACATGGTCCCAAGCTTTTGCTCATCACACTGCTGGGCAGCCAAACACAGGATGAACCCTCTCCTCCCCCGTGTCTCCTGGCGTCTGACTCTGTCCTGGAGGGGCTGAGGAGCATTTGCTGACTCCGGTGCAACTGCTGATAAACAGGGGAGCTATCACAGATGGTAGGCTGGCTCGAAAGCTCTCTCTCTCTCTCTCTTGCTGAAGTGGGACACTCGCCCGGGGGACACCACCTGTGGTTCAGTAAGAGAAGGTGGGAGGGAGGGGTGGCGGGCAAGGGAAAGAGAACGAGAGAGATAGAGAAAATTTAAAGAGACATATCATAAAGAGTGACTCATTTCATGTGTGACTGTGACATGAGACATATGGCAATGCTTTTGCATGTACTTGTGCATTTCTATACACGCAAGCGTAAAGAAGCACTGAACCTTCCCTATGACTCCTGTCCAGATGACAGCCGATAGGTAAGTTAAGCCAATTTATCATCAAAGACATGCCAAAAAACCTGCTGTCACATCAGACCCAACTGCACACACACACACACACACACACACACACACACACACACACACACACAGATCAAGCATACATACACTGAGATCAAAGGGTGGAGAGGCAGGCAGCCAATGAGGGGTATGGGGGTTCCTGAGAGGGGCAGATAGAGACTGTTGAAGGAAAACTTTCAAGGATTTTTCAACTTGGACCATATTTTCTGATTATCTGGGTCTAAGGGACTAACACAGACTCACGTTAATTTTCGAAATTTGGTCCAGTATTGAATTGCATATTGAATACGGTCTGAGCCTGTAAGTGGCAAAAACAAGCACATTTAGAGGACATAGATTGATGGGGCGCTATTGCCCCAAAGGATTACATTGCTATCCATTTTCCCAAATTATGGCTGCAGTTTTCTCAACTGCATACTGGACAGATTTAACTGTAGTCACACGAATGCCATAAAAAAGTCCTCGGAGACACCCCTCTGGAAGCAAACGGAACAGGTATGTCCCAGGGACCACCTGATTTGCTGCACATGCTACATGCATGTGTGATTGCCCAAGACAGTGCCACTGACAAACTACGTTGCCTGTGCCTGACACTGCATTTGCTTCAGCTCTATCATCTCATCATCTTATTATATCTCATCGTATTCTATTCTGCATTATTACCCTATCCTTTTCAATATTATTTCTCTCTCTCTCTCTCTCTCTCTCTCTCTCTCTCTCTCTCTCTCTCTCTCTCTCTCTCTCTCTCTCTCTCTCTCTCTCTCTCTCTCTCTCTCTCTCTCTCTCTCTCTCTCTCTCTCTCTCTCTCTCTCTCTGTGTGTGTGTGTGTGTATGTGTGTGTGTGAGAGAGACTGCTTTCTTGGAGTCCAAGGCTAGGGGGGGTAGGGACTGCATTCCAGAGATGTACCCTCCCACTAATGCATACTCAGCAGACATATACAAAAACACTCAGGCATGCACACACACACACACACACACACACACACACACACACACACACACACACACACACACACACACACACACACACACAGCTTGAGGTCCTAACCTCAAACTATATGAAGCTGATACTTGTAGCACTTGTACCGTATATTGTATCTGTATATTTAAAGCTAATGTAAGCAACATTGGAGAAACCAGCCAGAGCTTTGACGAAGGCTGCATCACCTGTGTCTTGTTCAAATAGTTGCACTAGAACACACTGCAAAGACTCCAGCCAACTGCCCATTAGCATGCACGTTCTGCACCTGTGTAAGAGAAAATAACTCTCCCTATCAGCAGGTGGTTGTAGTCTCCTTCAAAAATGGACACTGAAGACAGCGGATACTGTATATACAAACATGAAACAAAGCAGCATTTGCCTACAATTTCACACCACTCAGATGGTTTCGTAATATAGCTACTTCTCATCGAGAATATGTGAAAATGATGACTGATCAGACGACGTGGAAAAAATCTTTACAATCTTTTTGTGCATTTCCCTTCTAGTGTATTGATTGACTTAAGATGACCAATCCAACAGAGAAACAAAATGACTGACTAGTGCCAATGGCGCAGGACGCACTGAGGGAAGTAAGGCCCCCAGATGCTCACTGAAAGCCCGTCATTGTCCAACGGCCAACCACTTGCCCAATGTGTCAGAGCCTTTAGGCCAACCTCCAAAGCCACTCCCCCAAAACACATGACTAGCTCTCTATCTTTAATGGTCCACTATGCAACTTTGGCCATTCCTGCTCACAAATGCGTGTAAGAGTGTTGGCCAACATAATACATAACAATAGCATGAATAATTTGTGCAGCAATCGTACATTTATGTATCTGCTCAAGTACGTGTAGTAATCCAAGTTGTAATTTATTCAAAAAAGGTAGGCTTTTAACAGCATATTTACATCAGGTTATTGTATGATATCGAAGGAAGCGACTTCAACCGCGTCGTCCGACTTCGCACCTGAGGTTACTATACAGACATGAAACCTTGGAAGCCCAGAACTCCCCTGGGGGGGGGGGGGGGGGGGGGGCGCTCTCAAGGGACCTGGACACTGATAGCAAGACTACATGGGATTTAGGGTGTGCCGCCTGTAGAACATTGTAAATCAACATTGTAAATACATATCATTGTATATAGTTTTAAAATGTTTCCCTTTTTATCCCTTTTGTCCCATATCTAATATAATTGTCTAGCCCCTGTGGATTACCTTTGGACGTGCGCACCACCCTTCTTTCTAAGATCATTTTTTTTATATAACAGATGTTTGCACCACCACCTTTGTTTCAGTTGCTTAATAATTCACACTTTTTGGTTAGAAAAAGATTTATTTTGGATATTGAAAAAAATGCAAATGACATTGCTTCATTGTTTGTTTTTTGCTTTACAGCTATTGTGTAGCATCTTCTTGAGGGTTCTCTTGATTAAGGTTTCTTCGTGACACTATCCCCACAAGTTCAGATGTGGGTGGTGGCTGTACCGGGGAAGCAGGCAGAGCCGTCTTGGGTCATCAGGCCTCATAATGATCTTGCGAGGAAGGCCTGTTCCACTTCTCAGCTTCCTGGAGAGGATGGCCGTCTAGATGTCGGAGATGTAGAACTACAGTTTTTTTCTCCTTTACTGTACTTTTTTTGTACAAACGTTTGTACCTGGTGACAGAGGACGAGCCATGAGCATTGATCATCTTCCCAACGCTTATAAACAAAAGTAAGGTGTAAAAACGTAACAACTTACATCTTGTGTCCTTAATGATTACGTGCTGGCTGGCATTGGTTATGCTTGTTGTAATCTATTGCAGCAAGCAGGGTCCGTGTTTTGTACACAAATGGTGCATACCAGTGATTCCCAAACTTTTTGTGCCCAAGGCACGCCAAAGGACAAATAAAAATCTCAAGGCACACCTATTGTGCAAAATAGCCTTTATAACACGTGTTATCACTCATATCATGTAAAATATCTGTAAATGTGCAGTTATTTCACTAATGCCAAATAAAATGTGACAAAGACTCAAAATATTCAAAAAATGTATTTGAAACTTTATCAAATTAGGCCTCCTCAAAACAGCAACCAACCCATTTAAACCAGGCAGGTCACAAGACAGGTCACAAAATTAAAAATGAATCAAGAATTAAAGAAATGTTTTTAGGTACTGTATATAGTTTGCCTCTGTATTATGAATTGAGTCCATACAAAGTACTGAGAAAATACATTAAAAAGTCATTATTTTTGTGTAGTTGCACATTGCAATTAGGCCTGCACGATATCAGCAAAATGTGCGATGTGCGATCACACTGTTCAATATTGCAATGACGATATGACTTGCGATAAATAAGAAAAGAATAAAAAAGAAAGTACAATTTTGGTCATGGTGAATATGTCGGTATGAATTTAAACAAATTTGCATATAGTGACGTCACTGACTGCGTCTCCAACCCGTAAAAGTTTAGTGGTCTCCTTGACATCAGTCGACACGTCACGTTATAGCGGTGTCGAGATATTTCAATGCATTTTTTATGTAGGACCTATTGCTACGGTGCCTGAACCCATATAACTTTGAACGGTGACCGCAAAAATTTTCTTCACTGCAGCCGCAGCCATCATAACAGACAAGCGCAAACCATTGATAAAATGAAGCAAATATAAAAGAAAGAACGTAGCCTACGTGTGTATGTAGGCAATGTATATTAGCGATACTTGAAATGATATTTAAAATATAATTAATAGGGTTTTATTGTATTTGCATTAGTTGTTTGAAGAGTAAAAAAAAAAAACACGGTCGGTCTTAACGCAAGTTTACAACCGGCAAGTCGGTCGGACTAAAGGGGAAAAAAATACATATTTGGGTCGGTCCTAAATTGACAGGGTCGGTCGGGTTACGGCAAACCAGAATATTTTTAAAGATGGCCAGAGTGTGCGTGGCTAACTTATCGCATTACAGACCAGCTTTTGCAATGTGTTTATCACGAACATTCACATTGCGATGACAATGAAAATTTGATTAATCGTGCAGGCCTAATTGCAATAATAATGTATGGTTGTCACAAAATCCCACGGCACACCCGGACTTGCCCGGAGGCACACCATTTGGGAACCAATGGTGTATACGACACACGCTTTGCCGCATACATCAGAATAAGGTTCTGAAAACTTTCTAGGTCTGATGTGGTCCTGTGTGGTTGGATGGGAAGGAGACAATGAGAATAACCCTGCTGTTAGGAGACTAAACAGAAATGCTTGAATACATACACTACCTGGCCAAAAAAAAGTTGCCAGGATTTCACTAAGCAAATAGGGGGTGCTGCAGTTGGTCAGGTCTAGGTTCAGCAGCATTACGTGTTCAAAGAATAAGGTCAGCTGACTACCAGAACATATTGAATGACAAGGTTATACATTCAATGGATTTTTTCTTCCCTGATGGCACAGGCATATTCCAAGATCACCATGCCAGGATTCATCGGACACACATTGTGAAAGATAGTTTGAGTGGTGAAAGAGTCCAGACCTTAACCCTATTGAGAATCTTTGGGAAGTGCTGGAGAGCGGTCTGACTCTTCACTCCTCACTCCATCATCAAGATTGTATTGATGATGGAAGAGTCAGACCACTGTTCAACACATCCCTAAGATTCTCAATGGGGTTAAGGTCTGGACACTGTGGTCAATTCAGGTGTGCAAATTATGTCTCATGTTCAACCATTTTTTCACAATGTGAACACTAAGAATCCAAGCATTATCATCTTGGAAGATTATATCCGTTGATGGAACAACCTCAATATATTCAGGTAGTCACCACATTATTTGAGCACATGATGTTGCTGAACCTAGACCTGACCAACTGCACCAAACCCTTACCTATTTGTTTAGTGAAATCAAGGTGACCATTACATTACCATTACAAATGTGGTTGCTCACCTGACGTTTAGAAACGTCTTCACCTGGTTCAACCACCTCTTGTCCAGCACGGTTGCAATCTGTACCATGTGAGATGCTGAACTTGTAATCACAACGCATCACACATTGTGTGTAAAATGACTGCCTCCATACAGGGGACTCAATTCTGCTCTTGAATAATTGTTTTTAATTACCTTACATGATCCAGGGCTTATCATCGCTGCGTTCCTCCAGAGGCCCATGCTCGCAACAACCGGTGGCCCAAAAATTTTCATTTCGAACGTGGTGTAGCACAGCGACCCACATCATCTGCACAAAAGTAATATAACATGAAAACATACAGGCAGCAAACTGCATCGGTCAGCATGACAAAAGATTATGAATATGTGCTAACTAGCAGCTCTCGTGCAGGGCACTAAATTATATGGTCAGCCAGACATATTACATGATATAGGCGACACTCTTAGCTAAATCTGAGGCATTCGAAGGGCAATCCAGTGATCTAAATAAGAACAAGAGCCTGGATTCGGGGATTTAGCCTGTAACTGGGGGAGGAGACAGAAGAACAGCAAAACAACCATGGAAAGAAACGTGTTTGGTAGTGAGTAGCTGCTACGCTAACACCCCCGCCACCATCAATAACGCAAGCTAGAAACATACAGGGCTCACAACAAAATGGTCGAGCAAACACATTTTTACAGAGACAATCAACCTCAGGAATACCACTATGCAAAGTTCACCCAAGGGTACTTACAATTTCAACAGCAACATGGTCAAGTCGGCATCCGATTCGCAGTCTTCATTTTGATCTCTCAGTTCACGCAATTCCTGAAAAGCTCGCCAAATATTTATTTGTCACTCGCCCTTTTTTGCTTCTTCTGCTCCTCCGATGGATGGGTTCCTGTGTCTCTTTGTGTGTATGTCTTTTTAGTCGGCTGATCCATGATGAATATTACTATCCCCTCGCTACTTGTGCTTATATATAGCCGGCTATGTGTTTGTAGATGTATAGTGCTGTAAAGCAGTTCGTTACCTCGCAAGACCCGAGAATACCGTGAGAGTTTGCCACCGGACCGGGGGCACAGACTTGCATTTTCACTTTTTCAGCCCAGAATCGCTGGGGGGGTCGAAACACCCACCAACCGACCCATAAAGTGTTGGAGAACCATCACAACGACTATTAACCAGCAATGTTAAGGTCACAAAAGCTCAGAAAAGTTGCATACACCCTCTTTAAGGATAGGTGCAATGAGTGGACGGGCAGAGTGTGTGCAGATAGGCTGGTCGGTAAACAGTACGCTGAACCCATTTGTTGCTGAAATGTAACTCTGAGGGGCAATATCATATGGAAGTTTTTATTGGACTTTACCCACAGAAGATGATCCACATTGCCTTACCCTTATCCAGAAATATTTGGTACTCGTGATTTGGAAAATGCTATCCACAGGGATATAAAATGATTTGCAACTTGTGTTTTGTAAAATAAGCAACTTGCAATTGAGGGAATGTTTAAAACGTAGTATGGCAGCGCTCTGGCTCACCAGGTACAGTGCGTGCCATTAAGGCTTAGTCCTTGACAGCGACCTGGGCTCGATTCCATGCTTTTGTATTTCTTTGCAACAGGAGCTTTCTACTTCTAGATACTAGCACAATTTCCATAAGCAAAATAAGAAATATTAAATATACACTTAGTAAATAAACAAAAACATGGTTGCTATCATCATGAATAACATTTCAAACATTGCTTCTTCAATATAAGATAGTAAACTTCCTGCTCCACTCATGGTTGCGACAGTATTTCGGGTACAACCAATGGTTTAGCCATATTGCCATCTAGAGGTGTATGCTATGTATGCATCTTCATTTTACAGATCAGCTACTATTCCACACTCTACAAGTAAAATTATTTTCTAAAAGTGGATCGTGAAATATCTATCATTTAACAAAGCACAAGTACCAATGGATCTATGGTTTCTGAACATGGGACACACTGTTGACTGCAACAGTGATTTGTTTCCATATAGCGTTTTTTGCTTGCCCTTAATTAGATTAGATTAGATTAAACTTTATTGTCATTGTGCAGAGTACAGGTACAGGGACAACAAAATGCAGTTGGCGTTCTAACCAGAAGTGCAAATGAGCGATAAAGGTGCGGGTTGAAATGCAGAAATGAAGGATAAGGTGCAGAGTGCAAAATTGAAAAACATGAAAAGTGGCAGTAGTGACAGTAAAAAGTGCAGGTGAAGGTGACAGTAAACAGTTCAGGTGAAGGTAGTGATCGTTGAGGTAGTAAACGGTTACTAACACTAGCAGAAACAGGCTGTAAACAGTATAAAAAAAAGTAAAAAAAAAAAAAAAGTAAACAATGTACAGGTAGTGCGAGAAATAGTAATATAATACAAGAAGTGTACA
Source organism: Urophycis tenuis (assembly GCA_036785325.1). NCBI lineage: Eukaryota > Metazoa > Chordata > Actinopteri > Gadiformes > Phycidae > Urophycis > Urophycis tenuis. The sequence continues at coordinate 111,879 of JAXIVH010000047.1, read as the reverse complement.
GGTGGTGCAATAGTGCGCTAGTGCAATACAACGGAACGGGTACAACAGAGAATGTGGATTGTATGGATATGGGGGTGGGGGTGCAACGGCAGTTGAGAATAAATAATACAATAAATAACATTACTATAAATAATATGAAGTATGTCCAGGGGGGGTGAGGGGGGGCTGGGTGAGCAGGGGTGAGTGTCCTGGGGGGGGGGGGGGGGGGGGGGGCAGTGTTCATATGGGTGTGGAGTTCAGAAGGCTGACAGCCTGAGGGAAAAAGCTTCCCCTGGATGCCAGCTTTTAGGCTACCAAATAAAATAAGACGCTGCGCATCAACAAGTGACACGAGTGTCTCCATTTCTGTTTCTGAAAAATTCCGCTTCTTCTTTGCCGTTGGATGTTTCTCCATGTCGTAAAAGTAAGGGGCGAGACTTCTGAAGACGTGCTTTTATAGGGGCGTGTTACGTTAATTACGATCGATCTCAGCCGCCGTATTTATCAACACCAAGCTCCTTCGTACGCTGGGATTGGTGTGATACGAAAGTTTCGTAAATCTCACATGGGTCCTATCGTAAGATGAATCATGCGTTCTCAGAGGTGTGACCAGAATGTCATGTGTGGGTGGGCATGAAGCTTATTTGGGGGGGGCAACATTTTTTGAAAACATTTTGAAAAAAATTTGTGTTTACTAGTCATTATGGAGGCTATTAGGCCGTGTGCCAGATGGCTTGCAGTGCACCAACCACCCACCCACCCACCCCCACCTCCCAAGAAAACCAACTTTTAAAAAGCCTAGCTATGAATGCCTAGCTGAATGTGGATTTGAATGCTAACATTGAACATTTTGAGATGCAAATTTCATCCCCATGAATTCCATCCATCCATCCATTATCGTTATTATTATTATCCACCCATCCATCCATTATCGTAACCGCTTATCCTCTACGAGGGTCGCGAGGGGGCTGGAGCCAATCCCAGCTGCAACGGGCGAGAGGCGGGGTACACCCTGGACAGGTCGCCAGCCTATCACAGGGCTAACGTATATAGACAAACAACCATTCACACATGGTCAATTTAGAGACACCAATTAACCTAATTCCCAACCTGCATGTTTTTGGTCTGTGGGAGGAAGCCGGAGTACCCGGAGAGAACCCACGCAAGCACGGGGAGAACATGCAAACTCCACACAGAAAGGTCCCGGGTCCCAGGTGGATTCGAACCCAGAACCCTCTTGCTGTGAGGCGACAGTGCTAACCACTGCACCACCGTGCCGCCCTCCCCATGAATTGTTGTTCATATTGTTCATTGATTGTTGAAAATTGTTGAAAATAAGTGTTTTTCAGTGCAATTAAAATATACTACAGAACTATGGATAGTCCATGGTACAAAGAAAGTTTGGACATGTCTCAACACAAGTCAAATCCCATCTAGAGGTTAAGGAAATATGTAGCACTGTTTATGCTGTTAAAGTTATTCATTTATAAGACTATATTGGGGCGACACGGTGGTGCAGTGGTTAGCACTGTCGCCTCACAGCAAGAGGGTTCTGGGTTCGAATCCACCTGGGACCCGGGACCTTTCTGTGTGGAGTTTGCATGTTCTCCCTGTGCTTGCGTGGGTTCTCTCCGGGTACTCCGGCTTCCTCCCACAGACCAAAAACCATGCAGGTTGGGGATTAGGTTAATTGGTGTCTCTAAATTGACCATAGGTGTGAGTGTGAATGGTTGTTTGTCTATGTATGTTAGCCCTGTGATAGGCTGGCGACCTGTCCAGGGTGTACCCCGCCTCTCGCCCGTTGCAGCTGGGATTGGCTCCAGCCCCCCCGCGACCCTCGTAGAGGATAAGCGGTTACGATAATGGATGGATGGATGGAAGACTATATTGTATGGATTATAAGAATAATGATTTTATAATTAAAAGATTAGGCCTATACACAAAAAAGTCCCCTTCCCCATAATGTCAAATGTATAATGTACTCTTGGTTCACAGATATACAAGCCTACAGGCTATGTGTGGACAGATGATACCTTTGATAATAGTAAACTTAAGGGAAACCAGGTTAAACAGCATAAACGATATAATTAATTAGTGTTTGTGATTTGTGAACGTGTCTGTGATTAAAAAAAAAAAAAAAAACTAATTATTTATCTCAAGTGAACTATACAACTAGTAAACTACATATTTTGTGAAAGGTTTAACATCTACATGTGATTTACCATGCAATAAAACTTGTCCAAACTTTCTCCATACCATGAATTATGCATAGTTCCGTAATATATTTCAAATGCATTGAAAGGCATTGATTTTCAATGGACAACTATTTTAGGGCTGAATTAGAGAGTGCATCCCTAACTGACACGCTGACAAACTGACTGGCTGACTTTTCTGACGAACGTGATTAAACAGAGCAATCGCTTTGATGAAACGTGCAAACTCAACAGAAACGGCAGGACTTGTAAGAAAATATAGAAGAACTAGAGAACGAGAAGGGAACAAAGATAAATTATGAGCTTTTTAATTTCACTAAGGAAGGCTGCTGGCAAGTTCAAAAGTTACTGCGTGGGCGCCAAGTGAACTGTGTGGTGCTTGTCGCTTGCACTCGAGTGGTGGAGGCGCTGACCGACACGCCCCGAAGCAAACGGGCCAATTGGAAAGAAGTGCAGTTTTGACGTTTGTTCTCTATCCTGAAAGAGAGCCCCTGGAGATAAAGGTGGTGGAAAAAAACAAACATAAAACCCATGTGTAGACTTTGCTGATAATACCGGAGCTCATAAACATTTTTTTCTCCAGTTTTCATTAGATTGACATAGGGTGGGCAGGGTTTGTCCCTGGGTGGGCACCGCCCACCCCTGCCCACCTGTGGCCACGCCCCTGGTTCAGATTTGCGCTCATTTCTACGTTCGTTTGATAAATGAGGGCTAATGTGTGGGCAGGCTTGTGCGTGCGTGCGTGCATGAGTGTGTGTGCTTTCGTTCGGGTGCGTAAGCGCGGGGCAGAGGGAGAGAGAGAGAGAGAGACAGAGATGGAGAGAGTTTTTGCTGCCTTTCTCCTGTCAATTTAAAACACTTATCATTGTGTAGCCCAGTGGATAAAGTGAGCTATGAGTATTGAATAAATAAGTTAAAACAGAACAAGTTAAATAAATACATAATGTTACAGTGCAATCAATAGTTAAAACAGAATAAGTTAAATAAATATTTCAGTTTACAGTACATTCAATAAATAAGCTACTGTTTATTTGTGGTTATGTACACGGTTATTTAGAATGGTTATAAGTTATGATATGTATGAGTTACAAGCTCTAATGGGAGTTAATTCATGAGAATGGTTCAGCCTAACTTGATGTTAAATGTCATTCATTCTTTTTTCTTTGATTGGTCCTCCTGTGACGTTTAGTCAATCAGGATGTATGCTGAGATAGAAGGGCGGGTACAACAACGTTAGGTTGTGTGAGATGACGCATGAGAATGTTTGAGGACACTGCTGAGGAAAGCTGCTATTCTGTTTGTAAGCTGTTTTGACATATCATCGGGATCAACGGCGAGTTATCCATGGGATGTTTATGTAATTACTGAAGGTACAAGAGGATTGGACAAAGTCGAAGGTTGAGTGACCAGTGACCAGGAAAGCCCTCCGTTTGGACGACTGCGGAGATCGTTTCCTTCTCCTGGTGCGCCTGTGACTGTCCGGTGGTTTCTGCTTCGCGCTCTCATCCATTCTCCTGCGCTCGTCACAGAGCGTCTGCCCCACTCCCCCTCATCTCTGCCTTTCTCTCGCTACTCACTTTCTGCCATTCTTCGGTGTTTTCTGGCCTTCCATTCATCATTCCTGTGAGTACAAAACTAAAAAGCACGTGCTATTTTGTTTGTTGCTTGTATTTGGAAAACAAGTGAAGTGGCTAGAACAGTTTTAAAGCCTCAACGCTCACAAGCATCATCAGGCCTGCAACAGTAACGTTACAATCTAACGTTACACTGTGACTGTTATAGTGTGTGAGTGTGGGCCCACAGTTTTATTTGATTTTAAGGTACCCGTACATTTTGTTTTACGTTAAGTGACAACAGAGTTTGGGAACGTTGATTATTATACTGATATCGATATTGCTATTATTTCACCTTTCATCCTTTTAATAAATACCCACTTTTTGGTATAAGTGAATTTAAAGTAAATGTGTTGCGTCAGATATTTAAATAGACAAGTCTTAGTGATATTACATAATAAATACATTTAAAGGTGTAATAAGGAAATCATATTTAATTGACTTCCACCTAGTTAATGGAGGCACCGCAATAGTCGCAATTTAAGGTAAGATATTGAAACCTTTGGTAACAATTTACATAGTTTATCACATCAGGTAATAGCGCCACTTATTTAAAGCAGAACCCAGGCCCCACCTACATGGTAGGAGTTACAATTGCATTCCAAGACTGACACTACGGAACAAAAACTGCATTAGTTTAGTCGATGATAAATTAACGTCATCGACGAAATTCTTCATGATCAATTTAGCATGATCAATCTCACAACATTATTTTCTTTGGGTTACAATGTATAAGCTTCAATAAAAACTAATCATAATAGCGCCACCAATTTATATCCTCTAAATGTGCTTATGTTTCGCACTGACTGGCTCAGATAATTATTTGAAGTGTCTCACAACATTCCGGAAAGGTTCCCGAGTTGTTGGGGGGGAATATGAAAGTCGCATTGCTTACTTTCTCTACCCCACCCACAACCCCCATTACACACACAAAAAAACAAAAAAAGAAACACAAAAAAAGTGTATGCATGTCATCTATACATGAAGAGGAAGAATACAATTATGTAACAACGGTAAAAGGTAATTCACATTCAAAATGACATTTACTTTCATGACAAAAGTACATCTTTTAGAATTGATACTTAGTGTTGATACTGTAGTTTTGATTACTGAATAATGAAATTGGGAAACTGTTTTCACTCAATAATCACTCAACCGGCTGTAGACTGTGGGCCCCAGCAACTGAATGACTGGCACTGATACACTGGCACACACACACTAGAGTACCCGAGGAAGTTGAGTTGTGGAATAATTTGTCATTTATCAAGTAACAAAAACAAACTAATGTCGTTCATAAACTTCAGAAAAGTAAATATGTTGTTGCTGCTTTGTTTCAGACCGTTACACAATGAACATGAAGCTTATTCAGGCATACTTGTAGTTTTCCTGAGTTGCCATTATTTGTGACGTTATTTGTAGAATAATGTTAATGTAATTTAACTCACAAAATGATAGCTTAATTGACTCTGTAGAATAGAACAGCATCTGAGATGATTTCCATTATGTTTGAACCAGGATGCACACATAGTCCTTTTATAGCATCCATAGTGGAATATTACATTCATAAAATTAATACTTTCTGTTTTATTCATTGACCATTCATCTCGGGCTACAAGTCAATGTTTACTTGCACTGCGGGACGTGAATAAAGGTAGCTTTTGATAACATCACGGTGTTCAGTTGTTCTGCAACAGTTTTGTTTTGGATACCAACTTTCTCTGAAAGAGAAAGTTCAATAACGAAAAGTAGGCAGCTTTCAAGTTCAATAAGAGAAAGTTCAATAAAGAGAAAGTTCAATAACGAAAAGTAGGCAACTTTTGTGAAAGTTGCCTACTTTTCGTTATTGAACAGGGAAACAATGCTTCCAGAACACAAATATATTAAAGAATGCTCACCCACTTATCATAATCCCCCTAAACTGCCCTTCGCAGCAGTATTTTACACGTGGATTAAAAATCTAACTCCATAATAATTGAATCCTCTAAATACATAAGGTATTTTGATGAAAATATGGAACATGTCACATTCATTCATAGCTCGTATTCGCTGGCTGTATGTGGTCAAGGTTCGAGTCTATCTCTCTCAGTATTTCTTGCGTTGTTATGTCCTGTATTTGTTATGGACTACCCTTCGTGGTGGAAATGCAAACAACAAGGGTTTGAAGGAACCTTTTAGTCCCTTGAACGTCCCTTTACTCTCTTTCACATAGTCTCTAAGATACGGTGTACTTTATTAACCCTAACCCTAACCCTTAGGTATTCATTGAGTACCTGTGGATACCCATTGTTTCTGTACGAATTAGGAATTATTATTATTATTATTCCAGATTAGTAATGCCCATATCTCAGCGGTTGCCAAGTAAGACATTTTCAATTTTGGCCAATATTATTGATATTTCCAGAAAGCAGGTCTTCAAAATATCTGTGACAATTTCACCAATAGGTGGCGCTATAATTCACGGTCAAAGTTAAACAATCACCCCTGATTGATGAACATATCAGAAACTTGGTGTATATAGTGCTTATTTTACATGTTGAACATTTTTTTGCCTCTTGGAACCACGATGTCCTTCTGGATAGATTAAAGAGATAGAGATAGATTGTGTGTAGAGTGAACGTTTTGGGACATCTTCAACTCACAGTTAAAAAATTGATTCCATTATAAATGGCGAAGTTATGAAAATGTGCTAATTAGCTAACCTTATTCCATCAACCATAACTTCAGAAAGGGTCCGGAATTTCAAACTTGGCATGTCCATAGAAGGCACCACCCCTAACATGTCTACAATATTTTGTGTTGATATCTCATTCCATGGCGTCACAGTGTCAAATGTAATGGAATCAGAAGGTGGCAGGAACTGGAAAATTGCAATGTACAGAGAGGACACCTCCCTGAAAATGTGGACAACATTTGATGTTGATATCTCATAATATCAACACCAACCGTCTTTCTGTCCGACTGTCCAACGAAGGCACTACAGCGCCACTTCTTATTTTCCCTGTCTCCCACTCCTTGGCACATAAATTATTTATTTGAACTTTTAAAGCCTTCTCCGTTTGCACAGACATTTAAAGATGTATGCATGAATTCACACACACATTCTTCACAATGGGTGTGTCAGGGAAAAATGAATCCTACTAATAATATAAATTGATGTACAAATGATAACATGGCATATACATTATCCTTGCACCTAGAGAGCAACTGTTGATAACTGTTGATCCCTATCCACAATGCATGAACAAAATTACACGTGTGTAGGAAAATATAAACAAACCAATACTCATGAGTATTGTACTCGCATGAGTATTGTTTTTTTAGTCTTTTGGTTTTGCACAAAATACTTGCATATATACAACCAAATGGATGACTTTGTATCTACACTTGTGAACAGCACACATGCACATTTTTGGGAATGATGATGCCCAGTGTTCCATCAATCATCTACTCTGGTGTCTCATTCCAACAGAGACAACACACACACACACACACACACACACACACACACACACACACACACACACACACACACACACACACACACACACACACACACACACACACACACACACACACACACACACACACACACACACACACAGCCTTCAGCCTTCAGCCATCTCTTTATCATGTGTTGGCAAAGCTTCCATCCTCAGTTTAACATACAGCTGTACTGATATAGCTGCAGGGGAGAGTTTGGAGATAGCTGTGCAGCCAAAAACCTCCCGATTAGTTTGGTCTTCATTTCAGATTTCACTTCACTTTTGATGGCTCTAGCCTGCGAATAAGCATAGTTTAATAAATAAAGTTTAACCAATCACAATTGTATCTTTGTCATAGTCACCATGGTCACTGTATACGTTGTAGGGCATGGCAGAGGTGACAGCCTACTTTGACTTATCAATCAGGGAAACTGCCCATTTTGGGCTCTTGTAAATTAACTTTATCTATGTTGTTACCTTATATATATATATATATATATATATATATATATATATATATATATATATATATATATATATATATAGTTTGTTTCAGATAGACACACACAATTACACACATATTAGGTTAAGATGGTAAATGTAAAAACGTTTTTATACTTATGCTACTACTAACTATTTCCAGCATTAGCAGATCTTATGTGTGAACGTTTCACTGATAACAAATGAAAAACTGTAGTTTAAACGACAACACCGGTGTGGTGAGCAAGCCATCATAAGCCATAAGCCATCCTGGCTTCACTAAAAACAATATAATTTGCCAAAATGACTGTGTATCTAGCTAGCTTGCAAGTTAGCCTAGTTAGCTAGCAATCTATGTTCGGGGATCAAACCATCTTTACCCTTTTTGTATGTTCCCATTTGATCTCTTAGCAACCGCTTGTTATTTCCTCCACCATTTTCCACATCACTCCTTCATCTATGCTGTAACATCTGGACAGCTGAAGACCTCCCCCTTCCTATTCCGCTACGTCCCCACCCTGTGTGAGAGTCTCATGTAGACTCTCACACAGCTCAGGAGCTCATTAGCAGCACAAAAACAGCACCAGGAAACACCTGACACACACCCACCTACCCCTACCAACCCACCAGCCTGCACACACATACAAACATACTCAAACTGGCACACACACACACACACGCACACACACAGCTTGACTGACACACAAACACATACACACACACACTTGGAAATAATGTAGCTAGATTATTCCATGTGTACATAAACAAAGACAAACACAAATGTAACACTTAGATGCTTGAAGACACAGAAACAAATATGCACCACCACGCACGCACAAGCATGCAGGGAGCTTAGCAGAGGATGTTTTCAAGTGGAGAGAAACGGTGACACTTCCTGCTTCCACAGAGAGATACACACACATACACACAGACACTCACTTATGCACATACCCACAAAGACATTCTGAAATAGACTACAGAAACAGACAGACACATTTAAACACACACAAACACAGAATGAAAATGTGCTTTAAGCCCCCTCTAACCTGCTCTCACCTTACTGTGAGTTGAAAAATCATATTTCGGCAATACACACTGACATCACATACCCGCACCAACACCCACAAACCCCACATCTATTTATACTCATGAAAAAAAATATAATGTACAGTTGTAATTGAAAGACACTGCTGACCTAAATTCAGGCAGATGGCAGAATTAATTAAACGAAAACTAATCAAAAAACACATACTGCTATTATGACTTTGATTTCACACAGAAAAATGGGCCCCTACAATTAAATTAAATTAATTGTTATTTCACATAAATCCGAACAAAAAAGGAAACATTGCAAGACTCACAATAGCACCCATAAAAAATGCATTACACAGGCCCAGGCCCTCGGTCCGAAGACACTTCTACATCCATCCATCCATGTTCATCCACCAACATCCACCAATACCACCATTCACTTTTCTCGACATGCAGCCATAGACACACAGAAAAGTTCAAAGACACACACATAAACATAGGCTGATACTCATCACATACCAAATATTTATAAACACATAGGAAAATAACAGACACTCAACAACATGAGGAAACACACACATCTCCATCTGTTTCCAGCAGTGGAATGAAACAGCAGTGTATAATGAAACAGTAGAACTTGAACAGATTTTAACAGAATCCATTTAAGCGAATGTTTAGGCTGAAAAGCAAACGCTAAACCAACTGTAATGAATGCAGCGTGTGGATGTGGATGTATATTTCTGTGTGTGTGTGTGTGTGCTGCTGTGCCTGTCCATCAGAGGAAGGTCATATGAGGAGCAGATTAATGTTTCTGACCACAAATCTCTGACGCAATGTAAAGTCGTCACAGAGACCACTCTGTCACGGAGACTCATCATGTTCCCCACACACAAATGTGTTGCATATATTCACACACACACACACACACACACACACACACACACACACACACACCTCATCTTTAGTTCTGCGGTGGAGCCAACATTTCACTTTTCAACATCACTTCAACTCTCCTCACCCTGACCCAATACAGTATAGCCCAGTACAAACAGAGAAGCTTTGTACTGTTTCATATATAAAAGGGTTTAAAAAAGTAACAAATGTAGAATAAAATGTCACCACACGTCTCTGTATTAGGAATATGGTAGTGAGTGAGGGGGAAGAGGGGAAAGGGAGAGCAACTGGGGAGTGACAAATATACTGAGGGGGGGAGGGGGGTAAAAATTACATCAACTACTTTTTAGAAATACAATATCACAGAGGTCGGGTTCTGAGCTAGTTTGAGTCTTCAAAGGTAAGAAACCCTCTGGGAAAGGAATTCAGGAGAGGTGGAATTTCCCCTTAAATCACATTAGATTACATATACACTTGTGTGTGCTTCTCCTGCATGGATTTATACTGAAACATATGCAGCTCAAGGGTATTCTGAAACAAAGTCTGTTGAAAACATTGCTTCTCCAGTAGTCACACCCTAAACAAATACTAACAAGTGTTTTGCATTTAAAAGACACTAAACAAACAAGAAAAGATCCTATGACCACTCCTTCACCCAACCTCCACCAAGCACTCTCCCATCTCTCTCAAAACGCCCACGCTCCAACCAACAAATCACTGGACTGAACTCCAACCAAATTTGTCTCTCCATAACAGAAGGCAAAACTGCTGGAGGCAACATTAAAGACACTAAGAGACATACAAATTGATCAAATAGCACCATAGTGTTAATTAAGTAACTAGCGCCATTTTCTTTGCTTGTGTGTGCACCAGAGCCAGCGACACCAACAGACTTGATAAAATCATCAAGAAGGCTGCCTCTGTACTACGTCTCGGGCTGGAGTCTTTTGAGTCTGTGGTGGAGAGGAGAACGCTGAAAAAACAGTTATCCATCATTGACAATGATAGAATAGAATATAATCTTTATTGTCATTGTACAACAGTATAAAAAAATACGGTGGCACAACGAAATTGAGAATTTGATCAGCACCCTCTCCATCACAAAGTGGTCAGACAGTGGAGCACCTTCTCTCACAGGCTGCTCCAGCTCCGCTGTTGAAGGGACAGATATAGGAAATCCTTCCTGCCACATGCCATTACACTGTACAATAACAGCTAATAACTCTGGTCATAACAACACAGTCTCCAAGCACCTTATATTTTTGTACATAATTGTTCACTGCACCTTATATATATTTTTTTTTTATATATATATTTTTTAATATTCTTTATCTTGCACTACAATTATTTTTATTCTTATTTTTATTTATAAATTTGTTATATTTTTTAATACATTTTTTACATTGCATTTTATTCTTTAAATCTTTGTATTGTTACTGTGTGTAATGCTGCTGCTATGCTGTAATTTCCCAGCTTGGGATCAATAAAGTATTCATATCTATCTATCTAACTCAAACAGAGTTGCACACAATAAAAGAGTTGAACGCAATAAATGCTGCTACAAGTAATTTATCCAAACTTAAATGCAGGAGAAGATACAGTACAACGAGTAAAGAACAAAATAGCTACATGTACACACACACACCCGAGGTGTTTTTCTTCCCTGGTGTTTGGAGGCTATTCTTGGCATGGTGTTTGTGCATGGAACTTGGGTCACCACCCCCTGACCAATGAGGGCGCTCAGAGAGAGAGAGAGAGCGAGAGCGAGAGCGAGAGAGAGAGAGAGAGAGAGAGAGAGACTGAGTGCGTCACAGACACGGATGTGATGTTCACGTGGATGAACTCTGACCTTTCCCCTCCAGAGCTCTATCTGCATCAATCCCTTCATCCCTCAAAACATTTGCCCTTCCAACATGTCCCCCTCTTCATCTTCCCCTTCATTGTCTTCCCCCTCTCCCTCTCACCCCCATTAATCTCCTCCTCTGAGTCATGATGATGGAATGATTGGAGCAGACCACGAAGAAAGAAAGAGGAAACAAAGCAAGAGGGTTGTCTTGTCTCCTTTATCTCTCTACTTGTTCCCTCTTCTCTCTCCCTTTCTCACTGTCTTCATCTCCTCTACCACCCTCTATGTTCCTCTATTATTCATCAATATAATCCACTAAAGTGTTTGATTGCCTTTGATGGGCATTTCATGGTCCACCACATGGAGATTCATCTCATTCTGTACCCATGCACCCCTTACTATGCAGCAGTAGTGGGTCTCAGGTCATAGTGGGCAGTGAAAGCCGCCTAGCAAAGAAGCCTTGGTCCTGAGTCCTCTAATGCAAAGCTGGCATGCACCAGGCAACTGAGCTGTAGCTGAGATGTACATACTTACTGAGAATGGAACAGTATTAATTAGAACAAAATAGAATATAAAAGAACAGGCTAGCACAAAATAGAATAAAGTAAAGCAGACCATAATTGTTTTTTAAATGTGTTAATTAATAATAAAATAATGTATTGTTAATTGTTTGGAAGTCAATGCCATAAAACAATAGTATGGATTTTTCATATTCTTGTGCTCATTGGGCTGTTGAAGGACAGAAGAAGAATTACTCTTTTGATTCCGCTAGGGAAATTTGGTCTCTGCATTTAACCCAACCGTGAATTAGTGAAACACTCAGAACACAGTGATGGTGAGGCACACAGTGAGGTGAAGCACACACTTAAACCCGATGCAGTGAGCTGCATCGGGTGAGCCTTGGCAACCTCTGTAGCGCTCTTACCATGAGTGTATATTACAGTGTCGTCTGCATACATTATTATGCTGACATCATCACACATGGAAGGCAGGTCATTTATATAAATGCTAAAAAGTAATGGCCCCAAGATTGATCCTTGCGGTACACCCAGTGTGCAGGCTTTAAGTGGAGAGAGTGTATTATTTACACACACACACTGGTGACGGTCACTGAGTGTGTGTGTGTGTGTCTTTGAAGAGGGCAAGAACTAGCTAAATTGAAATTTGAGGAGGTTGTGAGTATTAGGATTAATGACAGTGTGTATTTTCCTGTATGTATTTCCATATTGTCCACTGTGTTTCCATGGACAATATTATTTCTACTGCAAGGCTCCAGACAGACAGATGGACAGGTAGATCAATGGCCAGCTAGACGGCCACACATTGAGTAAAATTTAACAGGCCTTTATTCTGAATGACTGCTTCCACCGCTGTGTTATCTACAGTTTTCTTCTTATCTACCCTGGCTTCACAGTGAACACACAAATGCATTGTGCATGTAGACAGACAGAACAGACAGAAATACAAAAAATAATCCCTGACGGAAATAGCTTTAGAGTCTAAAGCTATTTCCGTGATGATAGGTAGGTGATGAATTATTTATCAAGAATTGTAGAAAGACAAGAAAAGAAGAGTGAATAGGGAAGAGCGAAGAGGATAGATAGGGCGGCACAGCTCAGTGGGTACAGCGGGTCATCCACTAACCAGAGTGTTGGCGGTTCGATCCCCACCTCCACATGTCAAACCCCACAAATGTACTCAAAAGCGTCTGCTAAATGCCCCTTCTTCTTTTCTCTTTTTTCATAGATGAGAGAAGATAACAGAATATTTGGGGGCCGCCACGGCGTACTGGTTAGGGCTTCGGACTTGTAACCGGGGGGTTGCCAGTTCGAACCCCGACCAGTACGAACGGCTGAAGTGCCCTTGAGCAAGGCACCTAACCCCTCACTGCTCCCCGAGCGCCGCTGTTGCAGGCAGCTCACTGCATCGGGTTTAAGTGTGTGCTTCACCTCACTGTGTGCTTCACCACCACTGTGTTCTGAGTGTGTCACTAATTCACAATTGGGTTAAAAGCAGAAGACCAAATTTCCCTCACGGGATCAAATGAGTTATTCTTAAAAGAATACTTGGCAAAGAAAATGGTGAAAGAGTGAGAATTAACATTATGCAATTATGCAATTGCATCATTGAAAACTATTGTCACTACAGAGTACTACACAATTAGACAACAATACAAACACTACACAGTGTGGTGATTGTGTGGAGGGAGCCCTTGATGGGGGTGAGAGAAGAAAATCTGTGAGAGAAAGTCAGGAATGTGTCAGAGAGAAAGAGAGAGACAAGAGGTTCATAAGTTCATAAATGTGAGGAGATGGAAAGAGAGGCATGAGAAAGAGCCTACAGACCCAATCCACCCCCAGAGAATGGCTTCTCCAAATCACAAGACATCACTACAACTCTGTTGGCGTACGTGAGGGCGTGTGTGTGTATTACGTGTGTTAGAGGATCATCTAGTACAGGTAGGTATGGCCTGGGTTAGGATTGCGCTAGCTCACACATTCTTTACTTCATGTACACCAGGAAAAAATACCGGGTTAACAATGTTATGAATTTAGAAATGATCGTATTTAGAGTTGTGCTTTTAAACAGCCAATAGGCAAGTTGAGCCAGGTTCAGTTTGGTTTAGGTTATTCAGAACGACATCTAGGCAATGCTTTGAGAAAGAAAGGCTTGACAACAAAACAGCACAGCTTTAAGCCTTCCATGGCAAATGGAGAAAATAACTTGGGGGTGGTGGGAAAATCCCTGAGAAGATACTCTCTGAGATGCTATGTTTTGAGTCCTCTTCAAAATGTATCACTTGGGTTACTTATGTACACAAACAAACACATGCTGTTTTATTTCAGGTTTGCATCTTAAAGCAAAAGATGAACCAGAATGCGTCCGCCAAGCAAAAATTGTGTTTGTTTGATTTAAGAGTCTTGTTTGTGTGAGTTAAGTGTATGTATCTGCATGTGTGGGGTTAAGAAAGAGTGTGTGTGTGCTTGTATGTGTCAGTGTATATACGTGTGTGTTTGTGTTTGTATCCTTGTGTGGGAATGTGTGTGTACCTGTGTGTGTGCATGTATGTGTGCACAAATGCATGTTTCTGTGGGTACATGTATAAATGCAAGAGCACTTATTATATGATTTGACCACTGGGATCAGTGGGAGTGGTACTTATCAAAACAGCACACCCCTGACTGGCCTCTGGTCATCAGGGAGGTGCTGCATAGCTTCTCACTGTTACTCGCCAAACAATGTCTTTACAAATACCGCAGTAAATCATAGCATAGCACTGTCAATGTTTGCTTGTGTGTGTGTGTGTTTGTAGGCTATGAAATATAGTTTATTTTAATGAAGGATTAATCAAAACATTGGTGTTTTGGGAAGTAGACCCAGAGGGAGGAATGCATGTTTTTATTTTTTATTCTAAAGACTCTCTGTATATGAAAAAATCTTAAAATGTGTTGTATTGTACATGTATTTAATACAATTGATGACAACATCTGCATGAATGTGTGGAGCATGATGTTCGTTGCTCTTCCAACAATAAACTTTGATAACATTTGATCATAATAACATCCCTGGCTGCTGATTCACAGACTCACACAAACATACACACTCATACACAAGCACCCTGATCATAGAGATGATTAGGCATACACAGCTATATACACATACCCTTACATTTCACATGTGTTGTCCCCTTTGGGGGTGTGATAATGTAGGATGAAGAGAAATAAAGAGAAAAAGATAGAGAGAAATAAAGAGAAAATGAGAGAGAGAAAAAAGGAGAAAAAGGGTGAAATAGAAGAATAGAAAGAGAGAAAGAGAGAGAGAGAGTGATAGAGAGATAAAGAGATAGAAAGAGACGGGGTTAAGGATTAGTTCCAGCTCCAATCACAGCAGGACTTCCCCAGCAGGACTCAAACTACCAGATAGGAGTCACAATCATCTCTCTCACACTTTTTTTCCCCTTGCTGCTTCCTGTCTTTCTCCACCCCTCTCTTCCTCTCTCTCCCTGGCTGTGTACAAGGTACAGCTGTGCTTATTACCATAGAAGACAGTCCACAATCGAATAGCATTTGTAAAGTGTATTTACTTAGGCTTTGCTATCATAGATATGAAACATACACTTTATACTATATATACAGAATATTATCTTGTGTTATACCTTTCTCTGACACCTACAGCACTAGCTACATTGATAATCATTTCAAAGCAGTTTTCGGCCCTGAGGTCAATGACATCACAAATTGTGATAGGCTGCAGCAGGAAGGAGATGAACTCACACAACATGTTGACAAAGAGGCTGCTCTCACTAACACAAGATCAGGAACACCGGAAAAGCACATAGTGGATAGAATAGAGAGACACACACACACACACACACACACACACACACACACACACACACACACACACACACACACACACACACACACACACACACACACATTTAGTTAATTTATTCATTTATTTGGAATGACCAATACTAACAACAACAGCATTCCAAATATTAACTAGAAAACGCAATTCCATGGATTATGGAATTACCATGGCATGACAATGTAAAAGGGCTGCAGTGTAAAATAGAAAATGTAATCCCACACTTGAGTCATAATTTATGGATAAAGTATCTGCTAAGAGCCATAATAATATTCCAATTAAATTCAACTGAGTGAATATGCAATGATTGATAGTTGAGTGTGGGTGAGTTAAGTTATGTGGGTAAGTTGAGTTTGCACAGAATAGAGTTGTGAGAATGTATCTCGTTTAAGACTGCAATGTTTATTGTACAGTTGTTCAAGCCTCTTAAGGTCACACATGACATTACCCATGCACAGCGACAGGCTGGGCACAGTGAAGCCACAGTTTATTCAGAATGGCTCTATAGGGTATGTACTTTTGGAATAGAATGTACCACATGTATTCAGGAATGTATAAGCTGTATTTAAGCAAATACTATATAACTGCCAGTTGAACCAGCTGCTAACACCAACGATATGTCAATACTTCACTAGTTAGTAAGTTTGATTTGCACTCTCATACAAAGACAACATTAACGAACATTTGACGACAAAGTCAAGTAGCTCAACCAATACCGACAAATGGAAAACTTACCTTGCTTGTAATTTCTATGAAATGCCAGTTTGACGAGCGAATCAATGAATCCAACAGACGATAGCCTAGACCAGGTTCACAAATTGACAGTTGTAGTCTAGTTCTAGCCTAGTTCTAGCGTGTGTCAATCGTTGTCAGCTGTTGATTAGAGGAGTCATGGTAACAATGGGGTCAATGTTATTTCAACTGAGAGTTTCTTGACTTTAAAACGCTTATAGTTTGAAAAGTATAACGTTTTCAGATCTGAAAAATACATAGCCGACCTACACGTAACGAGACGTTTGCATTGACGTCTCGTATGACCGATATGATCCAGTTGGAAGCGCTGTATAAAATTTCGGTTTTGGTGGCAAGAATAAAATTGGAGTGCGATAACAGTATGCCTGTCATGACGTAAGACGTCATGCCATGCATAATAAAGAGCCCATTAATGTCTCACACAGCAACATAAACACTGTGCAGGTACCTACAGCCAAGCAAATCAATAAATAAATACATAGTTATCAGGGGTAGAGATGGCACCGCCTTCTCCATACATGCAGACCGCCTATGCTTGCTGACACAGAGCAGTATTTGGCTATTTGCTTAGATTTCTGCTTATGGAGTCCAGCAATTTGCAATCCTCTAACACAGAGTCTATAAACATGTCCAAGGCTACCATAAATAAGTACAACCAGTTTTGTGCTATAAACACTGACTGAAAGAGCATGAGTTAATAGCTGGTATTTTAAAATTTTCTCTGAGAAACACAGGTCCATGTCAGGGATGTCCCGATCCGATATTTGGATCGGATCGGCCGCCGATATTAGCAAAAAAATGCATATCGGATCAGATCGGCCTGCACTGAAAAATTCCGATCCGATCCACTTTTTTGTTTTAAATTCAGGTCCGTGTTTTCCAGCGCACCGATGTAGGTAATCCATTCCAGTTTTTTCCCCAAAATCCGGTCCGCGTTTTTAAGCACACCTAGCGACCTGTCCAGCATCCCCTAAACAACAACTAGACGGAGTTGTCTGTGCATGTCACACTAAGAATTGAAAGTTATCGATAAAAATGTCAGCTGTGTGGAATTATTTTACCCTAAAAGACAGACGAAGAGGTGGAGTGCAATACTTGCAACAATAAAGTCAAACGTGGTGCTACAGCAGTAAGATATTTTAATACGACCAACCTGATCAAGCATTTAGCGAAATACCACCAAAAACAACATGAAGAGTTTCTAAAGAAAACCGAAGACAAGAAAAAGAAAGGTCCTACACAACCAACACTGGCAGACACTTTTGCAAAGCGTGACAAACTGCCATTTATTATTGGCTATTTATTATTTTGTCTATTTTGTGTTTATTTAACCCTGTTAAGAACAGGTCAGCTTCTCATTACCAACCATTGTGGATTATTCAAACTAACCTAATTAAGTTGGCTAGTTGTTCATAAGAGTAAAACCCTTTTCAATATGAGTCTGACAACAAAATAAGTAAATATCTTTAATCTTTAATACATGCTTGGATCAGCTGGTATCGGTATCGGCCGATACTAAAAGCTACAATATCGGTATCGGATCGGAAGTGCAAAAAGCTGGATCGGGACATCCCTAGTCCATGTACATGTCAAAGCAACAACCCACTTCCAGAATCACAATAGTTTTTAAAAGATCATCAACAACAACAATGTCAGGAGTGTTTAGAGAGTCTCTAAGAACACTTTCTAGCAAGTTGTCATTCAAGTGTGTGAACCAGTTCAATTGTATTTTTTTGTTTGTATGTATTACACTTTGTCCATATATTCTGCGTAGTTTGTTGGCTATAATATCGACAATGCGATCGTGTCGGGCTATGTAGAGTGCTTTATATGCTGGGCAACCGCTCATTATGTGCACGGTTGATTCTATTGCGCTATCATTGTGTAGTAGACAGAATGGTTCATGATGTTGTGGATACCATAGAGAGAGGTTATACTGAGTTGGGAGTGCTTGCAGCCTAGCTTTAATCACAAATTGTTGAATGCCTGCGTTAAAAGTAGTGCAGAGTGTGAAACTGTCGGTCCGCGCACTGTAGGCATGTGAGTTTACCTTGGAGGCGCAGGTTCACCCAGTAATTGCGCTGCTGCGATTGGAAGTGTTGGAGGATCTCGTACCTGCATGACCTGTTCAGCTTTTTGCTGGTTTCGTCATGGTGTAGAGTCGCTTCAGCATGCACATTTAAGTCCATGATTAGTTCCTCGCTGACGTTTACCTGTCCTCCACTTGTGTGTATCCAATTTAGCTGTATGTTATTGCTGCTACACAGATCGTTCAGATCAGGCCAATCTGACCGCACTCCAAATCCTGTGGCCCTGGTGTCCAGCTTCCCATTGGGTTTTTCTGAAGCCTAGGAAACCTGGTTCTCCGCGAGGGGCAAGGGGGATCTTACGTTTGCGTAGGTCCAGTAGCAATGAGCCCCTGGCCGTTACTCGCACAGTCGGGTTGTCGTTATTTAACATGTGCTATAGGAGACTTATTCTGGTGGCTGTACACACACACACACACACACACACACACACAAAAAACCAACTGGAATGTGGAATATGATCTTGTGTCCTTGACTAGCCACCTGGATGCACACCAACTGCCTCAACAAGAGACTACAGGACTCACGTAGTCACCATCTTCGTCATCATCATCATCATCATCCCCACACGGTAACGGAGTGACCCGTATTTCAAAGCTATGTTAATTTTATGTCGGATTTTTTATATCATTTCGCTACATTTTTACCAACTCTTAACTTACCAAGCAATACCATTATTTCAGTTCCCGTGGTTATATGCTTCTGGTTTCAGTGGTTGAGTCCTCTGAGCAAGAGACAGAGAGATGGCGAAAAAAAGAGAGATAGAAAGAAAGAGAGAAAGGAGAGAGAAAGAGAGATAGAAATAGAGAGAGCATGCGGGAGAGAACGAGAGAGAAAGAGAGCGAGAGTTGAGACATGGTGGGATAGTTGAAAGCAATAAAGAGAGAAATAAGACAGAAAGAGTGAGAGTGACAAAGTGTGTAAAGGAGAGAGAGATTTGTTTTGCAGTGGTTTCTAAATGGAAATGCTCTTGCTTTAGGTCTAGTACAGTTGCAGTGGACTACACTGAACCTTACAGTGTTGCAGAGCCAACCACATGAGACGCAGATACGCAACACCCACACACACACACACACATACACATATACACACACTGACCATGGGGTGGTCAGACTGGCAGGCAGTGGGGATGAGTGAGACGAGATCTGACCAGATCACTGTACTGGGCCTGCATACACACACACATTTTGAATGTGTGCAATTGTGTGTGCACACAGGGATAGCATACTAGCTGTGCTTGCTTCTCTCCTGTGCACAATTTAGATGTAGTAGTATGTAGTTGTGCATGTAGTTGTAATGATCATGTTTTTAGATGTCTATATGTGTGCATTGAGCATGTGGGGATATGTGTGATGTGTGTGTGTGTGTGTGTGTCTCTCGCCCGTTGTAACATCTCGCCCATTGTAACTGCCATTGTTAATGCAGCAGACAAATATATGCTTTGGACACTAGTACTAAACATGTGCCTCTTAAAAGTTAGTGGAGCAGCTGAGTGCTTTTTTTGGGCAGAATCGTTCAGTTTATGATACAAGCGTGAAAATTGGCATGAGCAGTCTCCATGGGTCACTTGACAAGAAAATTGTCCGAGCCACTTGAAATTTCAAGATGGCCGACACCTTAGTGGAGCAGTTAAGTGATATAATGGTTTATTTGGTAATACAAGCAAATACATTGGCATAAAGAAGTCTCTGAGGGTCACTTGACAATAACTCACCCACAGCCACTTTAAATTTCAAGATGGCGGCCATTTTTTTCAAGATAACCACCACCTAGTAGTAGTAGTATACCAAGATGGCGCCGCGGATGGTCGCCTCGGTGTGTTGGTGCGCGTTGTTTTTTATTGTTTTGTGTTTAAACTCCGTCTTTTGCGATGGCACCCGGAGCTCTTTCACCAGAGAAGAGCTCATGAACATCAGGGTAACAACGCCAGAGAATTTATTTCCTACTTTCGCTCTCCCAACATTGGAAATTTTGGACATTCTGGTCAAAGGTGCGCTCACCTTTGCTCACGCAGTAAAACGTCAGAGGAGAGGGAACGTGCCGGTGCGCTTGTGCGTCTTCGCCAGCGCGGATTACGCACACCTCTACCGGGAATATGTCTATCTAACGTGCGTTCACTGCCCAACAAACTGGATGAATTACAACTGCTGTTGGGAAAAAACAGGGACTTTTATTCATCCGCTGTTTTGTGCTTTACGGAGACGTGGCTTTGTGGTTTAATACCGGACTCTGCGCTGCAGCTGGCAGGCTTCCATCTCTACAGAGCGGACAGAGACGCGGAACTCTCCGGCAAAACAAAAGGTGGAGGAATCTGTTTTTACATCAACAGTGGTTGGTGCAACGACGTGACGGCGATCCAGCAGCACTGTTCTCCTGATCTGGAATCTTACTTCATAAACTGTAAGCCCTTTTATTCACCCCGTGAGTTCGCTTCATTCATTCTGGTCGGTGTTTACATTCCACCGTCGGCCAACGTGCAGGACGCACAGCGCATGCTCGCCGACCAGATACTGTGTGTGGAGCGTACCAACCCGGACTCCTTAGTTATTGTCGTTGGTGATTTAACAAAGGAAACCTCACTCACGATCTCCCTAAATATAGACAGTTTATTAAATGCCCGACCAGAGAGGAGAACATTCTGGATCACTGTTACACCACAGTCAGGGATGCCTATCACGCCGTCCCCCGTGCTGCACTGGGACACTCAGACCACGTCATGGTCCACCTGATTCCTGCGTACAGGCAGAAATTAAAGCTCTGCAAACCTGTAGTGAGGACATCAAAGAAGTGGACCAGTGAGGCCGTGGAGGATCTCCAGGCGTGTTTGGACTCTACTGACTGGGATGTGTTCAGGACTGCTACCAACAGTCTGGATGAGTACGCAGAGGCTGTGACGTCCTACATCAGTTTCTGTGAGGACAGCTAGGGTGAGTTACAACAATGACAAACCCTGGTTCACAGCCAAACTCAGAAGGTTAAGGTTGGATAAGGAAGTTGCCTTCAGGAGTGGGGACAAAGACAGATATAAAGAGGTGAAGTACAAGTTTAGCAAGGCGGTGAAAGAGGCTAAACGACTGTACTCTGAGAAGCTCCAACACCACTTCTCAGCCAACGACTCTGCGTCTGTCTGGAAAGGGCTTAGGCAAACCACCAACTACAAGCCTAAAGCCCCCCACTCCATCAACGACCATCGTCTGGCCAATGACCTGAACGAGTTCTACTGCCGCTTTGAAAGACAAAGGGACAGTCCTGCAACCATCCCCCATGACACCTCCCAACAGCTCCAGCTTAACACCTCCACCTTCCCCACCTCAGTGGGGGCCTGGGCACCTCCACCAATGCCAAACTTAAAGGTCCCCCCCTCGACCCCCCCACCCACCTCAGTGACGACTCTTTCCATCCATGAGAGGGACGTCAAAAGACTCTTCAGGAGACAGAACCCCTGGAAAGCTGCTGGACCGGATTCTGTCTCACCATCCACCTTGAAGCACTGTGCTGATCAGCTGTCTCCAGTGTTCACAGACATTTTCAACACCTCACTGGAGACATGTCACGTGCCAGCCTGCTTCAAGACCTCTACCATAATTCCTGTCCCCAAGAAGCCAAGGACCACAGGACTTAACGACTTCAGACCCGTCGCCCTGACCTCTGTGGTTATGAAGTCCTTTGAGCGCCTTGTGCTCTCACACCTGAAAGGCATCACCGACCCCCTCCTGGACCCCCTGCAGTTTGCCTACAGAGCCAACAGGTCTGTAGACGATGCAGTCAACTTGGCCTTCCACTTCATCCTCCAGCACCTGGACTCCGCAGGAACCTACGCCAGGATCCTGCTTGTGGATTTCAGCTTTGCTTTCAACACCATCATCCCAGCTCTGCTTCAGGAGAAGCTCTCCCAGCTTAGTGTGCCTGACTCCACCTGCAGGTGGATTACAGACTTCCTGTCTGACAGGAAGCAGCATGTGAAGCTGGGAAAACGCATCTCCGACTCACAGACCAACAGCACCGGTTCCCCCCAGGGCTGTTTTCTTTCTCCTCTGCTCTTCTCCCTGTACACAAACAGCTGCACCTCCAGTCACCAGTCCGTCAAGCTTCTGAAGTTTGCGGATGACACCACCGTCATTGGACTCTGATGACTTTCTGATGGTGATGAGTCTGACTACAGGTGGGAGGTAGACCATCTGGTGACATGGTGCAGCCGAAACAACCTAGAGCTCAACGCTCTAAAGACAGTGGAGATGGTTGTGGACTTCAGGAAGTACTCACCTGCCCCCATCACCCTCTGCGACTACACAATTGACACTGTGGAGTCTTTCCGCTTCCTGGGAACTGTCATCTCCCAGGATCTCAAGTGGGAGCTGAACATCAGCTCCCTCATCAAGAAAGCCCAGCAGAGGATGTACTTCCTTAGGCAGCTGAAGAAATTCAACCTGCCCAGGACAATGATGGTGCACTTCTACTCCTCCATCATTGAGTCCATCCTCACCTCCTCCATCACCATCTGGTTCGCTGCTGCCACCGCCAAGGACAAGGGCAGACTGCAGCGCATCATTCGGTCTGCAGAGAAGGTGATTGGCTGCAATCTGCCATCGCTCCAGGACCTGTACACCTCCAGGACCCTGAGGCGTGCAGGTAAGATTATGGCTGACCCCTCCCACCCCAGACACCATCTCTTTGCATCACTCCCCTCTGGCAGGAGGCTGCGGTCCATCAGGACCAAAACCTCACGGCATAAAAACAGTTTTTTCCCGTCTGCCACTAGCCTTGTCAACAAGGCCCGGAGCCCCCCCTGACACTGACTCTCTCCTTCCCCCCACACAATCCTACATGCTACATTAACGTGGCATCTTCAGATCGTCTGCGTTACATTAACGCACAGTGTGTACAGTGTGCACTCATTCGGGTCCACCATTTTTCCATTTTTCTCTGCATGCACTACTGCTCTGTATTCCATATTCATATTCATATTCATATTCATTGTACATTGTATATATATTTATTATAGTTATTTTACTTTTTTACCTTTTTACTTACTTATATTTTTAATACTGTTTTTTCTCTTGCACCAATTGCACCAAGTCGAATTCCTTGTAGGTGCAAACCTACTTGGCAATAAACTTGATTCTGATTCTGTTTCTGATTCTAAATGGAGCAGTTAAGCGATATGGCGATGTGGCCGGTTGGTGAAGGACTTCCTCACCAACCGGCCACAGGTTGTGAAGCTGGGTTCGCTCTGCTCCTCCACCCTGTCTCTCAGCACCGGCTCCCCTTAGGGATGTGTACTGAGCCCCCTCCTGTATACTCTCTACACGTACGACTGTTCCCCCACTCGCCCCTCGAACACCATCATCAAGTTCGCCGACGACACCAGGCTGGTGGGCCTGATCACGGGGGGCGATGAAACAGCCTACAGAGAGGAAGTCCAGGAGCTGGCAGAGTGGTGCAACAGGAACAACCTGATGCTGAACACCGACAAGACCAAAGAGCTGGTAATTGAATTCAGGAGGCACATAGGGGACCACGCAGCGCTGCTGATAAACGGAGTAGGCGTGGAGAAAGTGGCCTCATTCAACTTCCTGGGGACCCAGATCACCGAGGACCTGACCTGGTCGGTCAATACGACGGCTGCCATCAAGAAGGCCCAGCAGAGACTCCACTTCCTCCGGGTGCTGCGGAGGAACCAGCTAGAGGAGAAACTGCAGGTGTCCTTCTCCCGGGCCACCATCGAGCTGGTGCTGCTGTACAGCACGACCGTCTGGTTCACTGCCTGCTCTGCTGCAGACAGAAAAGCGTTGCAGAGGGTCACCAGGTCAGCAGAAAAGATAATCGGCTGTCCTCTTCCTACCCTGGAGAACATTAGCAGCTCCCGCAGCATCAGCAGAACCATTAAAATAATAAAAGACCCCTCACACCCCGGACATCATCTTTTCAATCTGTTGCCATCAGGGCAGAGACTCAGGTCCTTCAGGTCTAGAACAAACAGACTGAAGAATAGCTTCTATCCCTGGGCCACGAGGTTACTGAACTCAGCACCTCACCTTCCTACCTCACCCTCATAATGGTACGCACTGTGCCACTTTTACATAATCACTTTTATACTGTCACTTTATATTTATCTACAGGTCCCTTTGATTTTCTATTTTTTATTTTATCTTATCTCATCACTTTATATTTACTTTAATAACCTCATTTGCGATACCGTCATTCCAACATTCCGAATGTGTGTCTACAAGTATGCGTGGGCCATATCGCTATTCTTATCGCCTCTTACCTTTTCTCCCCTTCTCCATTTATTGTTTTGTTTTAAAAACAATAATCGAATTGCACTATTGTGGCAGGTACTACAATCTCGTCATGTCTTGGATGTGATGACAATAAACACTTCTTGTATCTTGTATCTTGTATATAATTGTTTAGTTAGTGAGACAAGCATGCAAATTGGTATGTGCAGTCTCCAAGGGTTGTTTGACAAGAGAACACTCTCAGCCACTTGAAATTTCTATTTTCAAGATGGCCGTCCCCTGGATCCTCAAAAGATCAATTTTCCAATAGAAATGTATTGGGTTTTTTCATTAAGGACGGTTTGGTGTCATTTTATTTGATATGTTTTAGATTATACTAAAGAAAAACTTTAAACGCATTGAAATACAGTTGTTGATTTGTTGATCATAGATAGATTAGACAAGAGTGAATATCTGCACTACCAGGTCACACTTGTGATATATCACTCTGTTAAACTCAGAGTGGGGTTCAATGTAACAGAAATGAAAACAGCCAATATAGTCATTGTGATGAAGGGGGAAGTTGCTGTTAGCAACCAAGCTACTAACCTGGATGCAGTAGACCCATGTATTCATGAAGAGGCAGACACGCGTATTTTCCTTCATGCCCAACATGCAGTAAAACAAGGAAACAAATCCCTGATGATTGATGCCAATGACACAGACATTTTAATCATAGCCACTTCTGTTATGCCGTCTTTGATGCAACCTGGCCTGGAGAAAATGTGGATGACTTTTGGCAAAGGAGAGAAGACAAGATGGATCCCAATACATGAGGTGGTTTCAGCCATAGGACCAGAGAAAACATGTGGTATCCTCTTCTTCCATGCCTTCAGTGGTTGTGACATTGTGTCATCCTTCCCTGGCAAATCAAAGAAGTCTGCCTGGAAAACATGGGACGTGTGTGATGAGGTCTCAAACACATTTGCAAGACTGAGCAAATGTCCCTCTGCAGTAGAGGATTGTGACCTGCACGCTTTGGAGAGATTTGTTGTGCTAATGTATGACAGGGCCAGCGATGTCACCACTGTGAACGAGGCCAGGCTTGATCTCTTTGCCAGAAAGCAAAGACAATATGACTTGATCCCACCAACTCAAGCAGCACTCAAAGAGCATGCCAAACATGCTTCTTATGAGGCTGGATACGTGTGGGGACAGGCATTGAAGCGACATCCACAAATGCCGAGCCCATCCAACTGGGAATGGGTTAAACAGGACGAAGAGTGGAAAGTCTTCTGGACTGCACTTCCACCCATTGCAGAGAATTGTCGGGAGTTGACCAAATGTGGGTGCAACAAGGCATGTACTGGAAGGTGTAAGTGCTTCAGATTAGGGCTGGGCGATATGGACCAAAAGTCATATCTCGATATTTTCAGGCAGAATATCGATATAAGATAAATATCGATATTTGTTGACGCAATAACATATTTGCTGTTGCCGCGCTCCAACTCGTCATTCTACATGGGTGGCGCCGCTGTGCTTTCATTTCCAGCCTGCCTGCGTCGCTGTGCTCATTAATCTGCCTTGCTGATTGCAAACTCAATCTTTAATTTGGGTGTAGGACAGGGTAGCTAAACATTTTAAAATGAATGAGTCAAAAACAATCAGAGCAAGATGTGGCAAATGTCACCATTCTCGAATTTGACAATGCAGTCCCGACATTACAGGAACGATAGCCTATGCCGAAATCGTTTTATTGCCTAGTATAGTAGAAACAATGTTTTAATAAAAGGCTAAATGCTGCAATCGTAGCAAAACAGTGGGTGCAGTCAGTCTATGTATAGCATCTTAAATTGGCTAAGCAGCGGCAATGTTTCTTAAGACGGATCAGAATGCTCCGATGTAATATAGATATATATATATATATATATATATCGTCCGTTATCATAAAATATCCGTTATGTTATCGTCCGTTCATTTGATATTTTATGTCATCTAGCCAACGTGTCATTTAGATTTGATGTAGCCAGCGAAAGCGAATGAAAGAAGCGCAGTCGCGCAGAAGTTGCCTGCCCACGAAAGTGTGCGGCAGCGTCGCTACAAAGTTTCTGTGAAAGCCACACGTTGTACACAGAGAGATAGTGCCTCGCAGAGAAGAGAACGAAATAGCAGGCGGCAGGCGCGGCTCGAAACGGCTGTTATTTGGAACAAAGTGCTGTACTTTAAACGCAAATGAAACTATATCGATATTGACGATAGCGTCTCGTTCCATATGTTGTTTGAAAAAATATCGATATATTTAAAATATCGAAATACCGCCCAGCCCTACTTCAGATATGGACTCAGTTGCACATGCCTGTGTAGTTGCCCCTGCTATAACCTATTTGCATGTTTCTTTTGCCAATGTTATTCCCTGTTGTCCTCTATGTTTTCCGGTAGGCCTATGGCTCGGGTTCCCCTTGCCACATCGTCGCTAGGGGTGGGAAAAATAATCGATTCTTTGATGCATCGCGATTTTCTCTAGAACGATTGCGAATCGATGCAGACAAGTTTCATTTCTAAACCGCTTATCCTCTAGAGGGTCGCGGGGGGGGCTGGAGCCAATCCCAGCTGCAATGGGCGAGAGGCGGGGTACACCCTGGACAGGTCGCCAGCCTATCACAGGGCTAACATATAGCAACGAACAACCATTCACACTCACATACACACCTATGGTCAATTTAGAGACACCAATTTATCCTAATCCCCAACCTGCAAGTTTTTGGTCTGTGGGAGGAAGCCGGAGTACCCGGAGAGAACATGCAAACTTCACACAGAAAGGTCCCAGGTCCCAGGTGGATTCGAACCCAGAACCCTCTTGCTGTGAGGCGACAGTGCTAACCACTGCACCACCGTGCCGCCCTGCAGATAAGTTAATAATCTGAATTTTGAAAATTAAATTAGTTCACCTGCTGCAACATTCTGTTCGCTTGCTGCTGAGCGCTATGTAAACTATCCTGTCTGCCTGCCGGTTCGCTGCTATACACGCATGCGCACCAAACACATGTGCGAGTTGTTTATATACAAAGGTTAAGTGGCAACAAAATATCTGCAAGCAACAAACCTATACTACCTGCACCAGCTGCTTTAAAAGCTGCCGTATGGCAGCATTTTGGGTTCTATGAGGTTGATGGGAAGATGGACAAGACCTACACCGTGTGTAAGGTGTGTACAAGTCAAATTAAATACTTCGGAAATACAACCAACATGCGAAACCACATCTCTCGATACCACTCAGAGTTGGAGGAAAAGCAACCCGCCGTTCCTGATGGCAGCCAGAGAACAATTGAGCAGGCAGCTCAGGTGGCACAGCTGCTTGAAAAGCGTAGCAGATGAATGGCATCTGAATGACAACGACTTAGTTTTAGTTACAGACAATGCTTCTAATATGGTTGTTGCTGCCCAACTTGGAGGATTTGTGCATGTGAGATGTTACGCCCACACCTTAAATCTGGCTTGTCAGCGAGCGCTCAAGTTGCCTGTTATGTCTAAACTCCTGGCGAGGATTAGACGCATCATTTCATTTTTCCACCGCAGCACCGTCGGCACGTACCAGCTTGAGGAGAAGCAGAAGCTACTTGGTCTGTCGTGTCACAAACTTATAACAGACGTCAGCACCAGGTGGACCAGTGCGTATGAGATGGTGGATCATTTTTTGGAACAGCAGCCTGCCATCTGCGCCGCTTTACTCTCTCCTCAAGTGAGAAGAGGAGAAGCTGATCTCTGTACTCTCACTGAGACAGATGTCTCCAACGCAGGGGATGTAGTTAAGGCCCTCCATCCAATGAAAGATGCTACTACACGTAATCAGAGGAGAGCAGGACCACAGTGTGTTTGATTGCCCCACTGCAAGCTCAACTCTGCCAGGAAACAATGGGCAATATATCAGAACGATCAATTACCCGTGAGATAAAGCAGACCATCAACACGGACCTCAGCAAAAGATACACCTCTGACCTAGAGAGAGGCACACTTCGTTCAGCTTCTGCTCTAGACCTGAGATTCAAGGGACTGCCTTTCCTTTCTGAGGAGGATATAGAGGAGACATTTGGAAGAGTTGTTGCTGAGGCTGCATCACTTGAGGTAAATAACGCGGTAAATAATTTTATTGTAACATCATTGTATAATTTTCAAGGCTGACTATTTACTTTGTTGAAACATTTGACAACATAACACACAATTAATGCATAATACTATATTGAACAGATAGGTGTCCTAATTTATAGTTTGATTTATTTTATTTTTTATTATTTCTTATGTGGTTACTTGGAGATATTGACATGATATGGAAATGTGAAAATGAGGCCGCTGTGGTGATCTGTTCTTATTGTGTTTACCTACAGCAACAGGTGAGAGTGGAAGATGAGGAAAGCCAGCCCACCACAGAGGCGCAGAACCAAAACCCCTCTCCTCCCAAGAGAGGAGCGCCATCCTCTTTGCAATGCCCCTCTCCTCCTAAGAGACGAGCTTCCTCCTCTTTGTTGGAGAATCTGCTGGGGAATACCTTTGCTGGTGCCACAGCTCAGCAGCCCATGTCTGCCTATGCTAAAGCTGAGGAGGAGGTTCGCAAGTTCTGTGGTGCTCCACCAATTCCTCTCTCTGAGGACCCTCTCAGAGAGAGAATGAGGTGATGTTTCCCCTGCTTTCCAAGGTGGGCAAGCGATACTTCTGCATTCAGGCCACCAGTGTCTCTGCAGAAAGTGTATTCTCTACTGCAGGGGACATTGTGACTGCCCAAAGGAGTACACTCACACCAGAGCATGTAGACCAGCTCCTGTTCTTACACAAGAACTTGCATATTCCATGAGTATCCACCAGTTATTAACTGGAAATTAAGCACCTTTACTGTTTGTTTACTATGTTGCACTTCCATGGTACACTGCCATGATTTAACTATAGCACTATTATGATATTTTTGTTTACTTAATTTCTACCTCATTTTGCAAAGTGTATGAGAGAGAGTATGAGAGCTGAATTGCAAGCCATATTTTTTTGTCTTGAAATCAAAGCGGCATAAAAATGTGTTGCATAAAGTTTTTTTTTTTTGCTGCTTACTACCAATGACAGGAGGATCTTGTGTTATTCTTATTCTTATAATTTACTAAGAGCCTTTTCTTTAATGACATAAAAGAAAACATAATCTGTTTATTTTCCATATTGTGTTGAAATGCAAGCTGTATGTACCACACCACACACCCCAGACTGTTTTCTAGCCATTTTCATCTATGTCTGTTCATCCCATTGATAACCACTGTCCATCTGTCATCTTTCATTGCATGCACCAGGCTGCTACGGATGGTCTACCAGCCTGCGGTGGCCAGTGTCACCTTCTTCACTGCCGTGTGCTGGGGAGGAAGCATTGGGAGCGGTGGTGCCAGGAAGCTGTACAAGCCGGGGAGGACGGCGAGCTCTGCAGTGGGGATGAAGCCGGACTGTGTGGAGGCGGCGACAGTGAGGAGGACGAGGGGATAGCTGCTGGAGACCCGGAACTACCCTCTCAGCCTCACTATGCCGAACTGAAGCAACTGAAGCAACTCAGGAACACGTTCAGCCACATGCTCACTCAGCCAAGTGCCTCAAGTGCTTGGGCGCTCCCTCATCCCACCAACCATCAGGCTCAGGAAGCTCCAACACCACCAGACAAAAGACAAATGGAATGGACTGAACTTCACATTCACATACACCACACCACACACCGTGGACTGTGTCCTAGCCGTTGTTGTTATTCCAGGTCTATTCATATGTTGTACCTGGAATATCTGTATAAATTTGCACATCTTGCACCTTGCACTTTCCGCATATTTGCACTATCTATCTACTTTGCATTTTGCACCATAAACAGCTATCAAGGACACTAGTATGCATACAGGTTCTCACTCGTCACCGACCTGACTTAAGAGCTCGTATTTAATCTAATTTATTGTTTATTGTTTATTGTGTATTGACTTAGCCAGGCTCTTACTGCACATCTATCCCCTGTACTGCTGGTCACTGTGAATTTCTCCTAAGGGGGATTAATAAAGGAATATCTTATCTTATATCTTATCTTATATCTTATTATTGCATTGTTCATAGAGAGCTTTCTCTCTAATAAAATATGAAATGATAATTTCTAATGATCATTAGAAAAGTAGGAAGTGATTAGCAAACTCTGAGTAGCAAAGTATTTACATATTTTTTAAAATCACGCATGGAAATGTACATTAAAAAATTGTTGCATCGAGATGCATCGATATTCGGTTTAGAATCGAATCATTGACCTCTGAATTGTAATCAAATCGAATCGTGAGGTGCCAAGAAATTCCCACCCATAATCGGCGCATCCTGTTTTACTTTGCCACCAGCCTATTACTGTGACATTTTCAGTTGTTACTTTGTAACATTGCTACCACTGTGTATATCTAACAGTGAAGCACATTTTCAGTTTAGTTCCTTAGTATTGTTTGAGATACCTTCTGATTGTCATGGTTCCGTGGCTGTGTCAGCCAGAACCGCTGTCTCCTCTGGATCTGTTCTTATTAAAATTCAGTATTAGTCATTGCTCAATTTTTTTTTTGGTGCACTGTCCGTTCAGCACCACAACTTTGCTAATGTATTAATCTTATTTTTTGTTTCCCCACCTCTTAGTATTTATTTGACAGTATTTAACCTCCCTTGTGACTGTTAACTTGTCGTGGTAAGGAAGCTTGTGTACCTCAATAAACCCTGAGAGCTATGCCGGCGGGAGGCAACTCCTGACCTTCTTTATCAAACTGGACAGGTCATGGGTGAGGAGTCAGACAAAACACAGTCAAACAACCTCCCTTGAAAGAGTCTTTAGAGGAACCCAATACATTTTGATGAGAAAATGTATAATTTAAAGATACACATGGCGGGCAGCAGTAATCCTGAAAAATTGCCGCCATCTTGAAATTTCAAGTAGCTGTGGGTGGCTTATTGTCAAGTGACCCAGAAACTGCTCATGCCAATATTCATGCTTGTATCACCAAATTAAAGCCCTTGGTGCAGGGTTTTTTGTTTTTTTTTCTGGCAATTTTCTAGCGATGATTCTTATTCCTCCCACAATGCATTGTATGACGTCACATGGGGGACCCCAGACGAAAGCCCACCTTGATACCTTTGAGAGAGATGAGTAGTGAGAGAGTGACAGTGTCAGATATATAAGTAAATATATAGATGGAGATAGCCTAGATAGATAGATAGATAGATTGAGAGATAGCATAGTGTAACATAAACTCGTCTGGGTTGTGTCTCAATGAAATGCAGGAGACGTGGGGCCAGTTTGTAACTTTATTAACCTGTGACAAAACACAATACGTTGGATTCCGTAGCAAGGCGGCATGGATCAACACAGTATGCTAATATGAAAAGGAGATGAAATGTTAGCTATTCACACATGTAATCATAAACTTAGATAAATAAATACTTTGATAATTTTACACGGGATGATCAAGTCAGTACAGAAATGAACATAGTCAGTAAAATGATCAGCCACAACATCAGCCCCATTGGGGTCTTCCTAATAAAACACAGACCAGTCCGTACACTCAAAACACTCCTGTAAGTCCTCACATGCCTCCTTAGACCATACAAGCACTGACTTTGTTGATATAGGCTGTTTACGGGCCAAGGTGGTGTATTTGGATGACAGGAGCACCAGGTTATGGTCTGACCTGCTGAGTGGAGGGAGGGCAGTAGACGTGTAACTGTCTTTAATATTGGCATAAAATAAGTCAATAGCCTTCTCACATCTCGTGGGGCAGTTGACAAACTGCCTGAACGATGGAAGTGAGGCGGAGAGAGTACAATGGTTAAAATTGCCACTGATCATCACGAGAGCGTCCGGAGTTATAGCTTTGCAGTTCGTGAGCTACTCTTGCGATCATGTCATTCACCAGTTTGGCATTGGCAGATGGTGGAATATACACCAGAATGACAATGACATTGGATAATTCACGAGGGAGATAGTAAGGTCTGCAACTCACCGCCAGCAATTCAATGTTTTGGTCACACACTCTCTGCTTTTCTGTTGTATGTCCAGGGTGACACCATTGTTTGTTCACGTACAGGCAAATACCTCCCCCCGATTTCTTGCCTGAATTCACCTGGTTTATGTCCTTTCGGATCACGGTGAAGCCATCCATTATGTATGCCATCGTAACGCTGTCCGTAAGCCACGACTCCGTAAAACAGAGAAGGCTGCACTGTCGGTACAGCCGATCATACTTCACAAGCGCTGCAAGTTCATCAACTTTGTTGACTACGGAGCGCACGTTGGCCATAATCACAGATGGTGGGACAGGCTTGTGCCTCCTGAGCCTGTTCCTCACCGTCTGCCTCTTTTCCTTCGCTTTAACTCCGGAGGTAAATCCAAGCGTGGAAGGCCACAGTTTGTATGATTGTATCCCAAATGCTGTAGAGTTCACCGATGCTGTAGGAGACGACTGCTGCTGGGTCAGACACTCCAAAGCCTTGTACCTTCATGCGAATAAATCCACTCCATATAACTAACCACATAAGTCCAAACATGTGCATCCCGACATATTGCATGTGATTCTTGCATTCAAAGCAGCGACATGACGGTAAAACAAGACACGGACAAACACTTTCACACTACTGGTAGTGAGTTGCTGACAGGGCAGGCACCACTTCCGATATAAGTTTGAATGATTGTTTTTCCTATGGGTAGTTTTCCAACATAATCACGCATTTCCTCATTCGCCCTCTCACGTCTAATCGGTTCGAAGTTATATGGCTGTGGGCCATTATAAATGTTAACTGTGGGTCTTGCCACCTCTTCTTCATCCCAGTTAGACGCCATAGTTCTAGTACAAGGCTGAGGCTACCTTCCACCACGTCTCCCCCATGTGACGTCATGGCTGAATTGCATTAAAAATAACCGTTACTGCCAAAAACATTAAAAAACTGGACTTTAACACGATTTTGGACATTTCTAACTTTATATACATATCTTGAGTGCTTTATGTACCCATTAATCGAAAGTGGTGTTTAACCTGCACCATGGTCTTTAACCACTATATCACTTAACTGCTCCACTAAGGTGTCGGCCATCTTGAAAAATGGCTGCCATCTTGAAATTTCAAGTGGCTTGGGCAATTTTCTTGTCAAATGACCCATGGAGACTGCTCATGCCAATTTTCACGCTTGTATCATAAACTGAACGATTATATCACTGAGCAGCTATACTAAGTACTACGGATGGCCTTTAAACAAGCCTTGGCCAGTGGCCACATCTACAAACAACTGCCGCAAACCCATGATCCCGTCCCGCAACCATCATCGGGCGGTGAAGACTCACCTGTGGATTTTAACACATACGTGTGCCAACTTCAATGCCATGAATGGACAATGTTCGAGAGTCATGAAAGACAATTGAGGAAATCATTGGATACCAAATTACTCCAAGGAAGAGGTTACACTGCATGCTCTGGAGATCCAGCGAAGTGGAGTAAGGTGGCATCCATCCTAACCAGAGTTTTCTTCCAGAACGGAATATTCCGCACACGACACAACAACGGGAAATAGTTTGGATAATTACTCCTGAAATACGTGACACGGATGCTAAGGAAGTTTCCCTTGAGTGATAAACATCTAATGGTTACACCTGCTTCCCTCACCTCCTGGATTGAGAAACAGCTGATCTTCGTGACCGACGTCATTCAACCATCCCTCAGCAGAGGGGCAGACGAACGGCACAAATGCCAAAAGACAGTAAGCAGAGACAAACTGTCATACCTATCGCAGTACCGTAGCTCTAAAGCTATTAACATAATTCTAAATAATAGCATGTTTCCCTCCCCCCCGCCCACTGTCAATGACACCACTGACGTTCATATGTACTATATGGCTAAATGTCAACCAGGCCCGACTCAGACTCTGACCACCCACGCCCCCTTGGGCCACAAGCATAGAGACAGTCACCCCAGATTATTATCCATCCATTGCTAAATTCACCTTTGAAGAACTAGATAAAGTTATTTCCCACGTGCCAAATAACAGAGCCAGTGGATACGATGGGGTGACATATGAGACCATCAAAGCCAGAGAATCCCAGTCCACTCAAATACTAACATATCTATTTAACACCTGCCTGATTAATGGAAAGGTGGCAGGATCATGGAAGAGGGCCCTCATCCATAGAGTACCTTAGAAAGACAACATTTCAAACGACCCGTCCACATGGAGGGACATCTCTCTCCTTCCCACTGCTTACAAAATATTTATGAAATGTCTGCTTGTCCGCATCCTCCCATGGCTTGTAGACACAGGCATCCTCTCACCCAAACAAAAAGCCTATAAAGACAGACAGGGTATGAACGAGCATGTGTTCTGCCTGGAGTGGATGATTTTAAACACAAATCATGTAAACTTTATACTGTATTGATGAGATGCATTTGGAACACTTTCACACAAAGTGATTCTGAGTGCACTGGAGGAGATCCATCTACCCCAGCCCTTTGTAGACATCATAACCAGATCACCTCCTTTCTGGAGGTGATCTGTGGACACCAACTCACAGAGCCCATTCCTCTCCAGGTTGGGATTAAAACAGGCTGCCCCTGGAGTGCGGTGAACTTCATCCTTGCCATTAACCAGTGGCTTAAGTGGCTCTGCCAGTGTGCACCACCTCATATCAGATCCCCAAACCCTGTTGAGGGGTATGCAGACAACGTAGAGATTTCCTCCAGAGATGAGGGCATCATACACAACATGCTGGCCAGAACAGATGAATTTCTTCACTGGTCAAAACTTGAGGTAAAGCAAATCAAGTGCGCAGCACTATACAAGACGCAGCGGTGGCAACCGCTGGTATAAAGCCAAGTCGGACAAACCTCCCTCCTTCACAATCATGGGACAGCCCAGCAGAGTCTACTCACGCCATGAGTCATACACCTATCTTGGCCATAACATCAACATTGAAGGTGAGTGGGGGGAGCAGGTACATGAGCTATGCTATGCCTATAAGAACAGGATCAATCTAATCGACTCCTCCCCCTCCCTGTAGTCATGAAACTGGACGCTATCAGAGAGGTGGCCCTGGCAAAGATACAACACCTCTTGGCAAACATTCACGTCCCGCAAAATGTCCTACGCGACATGAACAATAGTCCATAACAGTCCAGGCTGTCAGAAAATGGCTGGGGCTAAACTCCCACTCTACCCTGGCTGGCTGGGTGTCCCAAACGTGGAATGGGTATACACTGCCACCAGGCTGACACACCTCATCAGCATGCTCAACAACAACGATGCCACTGTCAAAGAGCTAGCCAGAGCTTCCCTCCTGCTGGATCTCAGAAGGAGGAAGGTCTATCTGGCCAAACCAGGCCAGGACAGCTTCTTGGGCTTCAGTAAGAAAAGCAGCGGAAAACTGGACACACAAGCTGCAGGCTTTGGAGCCCGGTCAGACTGGCCGGAGCTAAATGTGCAACAGAATTTCAGTCAAACTGAAATGGACACAACACAACTCACACACAGCACCACAGGCATCTGATGCAGTTGTCACAGACCCATCTGTAACAGCAGAGGCTACTGTATATCACAACGAGGCACAACACACACTACAGAACACAACAGCAAGGAGATTCCTTCTTAACATAAAACAAACAAGCACTAAACAACACTGGACTGGACTCAGAATGCAGGGAAAGTCATGCCTACACTTCGCCGACCACTTTGTCTCACTCCATGTTTATAAATGCTGCTGTTGGGGAGGACATCCTCTGTTTTACTGCCAAAACTAGACTGCAGGTGTTACCAAATACAACCTGGCATTATTACCCTGCAATCCACCATCCACACTGTATAATGCACTCAGACTCTGACCATCACCTCGAATCAGTTGCCCATATTGTTAATGGCTGTACTATGTACAAAGGACTTTATACTGCACGCCACGACCGAATTGTTGACCTTACTGCTAGCACTGTTAAGGATGTACTTCCAGATAATGTGACCATGAACAAACGTTGGCGCATTATGCCAGAATGGTTTAACATCTCCATTGATGTGTTTTGTAACATCCCTAACACCCCTTATGATGTGTTTTTAGACAGAGACAGATGGGAAGTACTTATACTCTAAATAGGATGTGTGTATGATCTATACATGAACATGGCTTGTAATGATAAAATCATGAAGTACCAACCCATACAGACAAAGCTAAGTAACCTAGGCTATCAGTGCAAGCTAGTGGTGTTGATTTTTGGCAGCTTGGGGCATGTCCACAACCTTGTTTTCAGTGTAATTGTTTTCTGTTGTAATATGATTTGTGGATTTAAATAAAGAATTAAAATGTGTGTGTGTGTGTGAAACATGGCATTTAAAGTCAGTGGAAAACTCCCTCGAATTGTGTTTACTGATGGAAATGTTACATTTCTTAATCTACACAACCAGGGATTGAGAAAGAGATACGTAAGAGTGGGAGGAAGTGACAAGTGTGACAGTGAGTGAGTTAGAGAGAGTTAGAGAGAGAGAGAGAGAGAGGAGAGAGAGAGAGAGAGAGAGAGAGAGAGAGAGAGAGAAGAGAGAGAGAGAGAGAGAGAGAGAGAGAGATTAGAGGAGCCAAGGGGAGGCAGAGGTACAGTACAATACAAAACAGTGGAGCTGGCTGAAGAAAAGAGCAAGAAAGAGATTGAGGAACATAAAAGAGAGAGAGAAGTATTTTTTTCTTGCCAATGTCAAAGTGATCTTATTGATCTTATAACCAAACCTTGAATTGGTTTAAATGAGGACAGGGTGAGAGATGGACAGGAAGATAGAAGGATAAACTGGTTAATGGTTAGTGGGTACAGGGCTGGAAGACATTTATTTCTCAATAACAACCCTCCCTCCCTCTCCTCTTCCCCCATTCCCTCCACTCCTCCCTTCAGTAATTGCTCCATCTCTCCTCTCATCTCCTCTTTCCTCCCCTCTCCTCTCAAATTAAGACATAATCCAGCCAAGCAGGTACTGGACCCTACCAATGCAAACACATGCATGCATCTTCACCTTTTCATAAGCCTTAAGCCTGGAATTTTCTGCTTGTTTTATAATTTTTCCAGTCTCATTTCTTCAGTCAACTCGTTTTCATCTCTCATCCCCTACTATCAATGTCCCTCCCCTTCCCTCCAAACACCTCCTATCATGTTTCATGTTTCCTACTCCCCTCACCTCTCATACCCTGCCGTAATCTCCACTCTGGTCATTACCCGGCCCTCAACACACCTCCCCCGTCATTTCTCACCCTCTGAGTTCAGTCAACATCCTCTACTTTCCTCACCCCCCTCCCTGCCCCCACCACTGTTGGCATTCCATCTGAGGTCGGGGGGAGAGTGAAACGCATGGGTCTAGTCGCACTGACCAATAAAACCTGGCGTTCTGCCTCTGTCATTCAGTTCTGACCGTCTGCTAAACAGCTCATGTTGCTGCAGCGGCTGGGCAGCCTGCTCCATCAGTTTCCATGCTTTACAGGCGTCCCACAATCTCTCTCTCTCTCTCTCTCTCTCTCTCTCTCTCTCTCTCTCTCTCTCTCTCTCTCTCTCTCTCTCTCTCTCTCTCTCTCTCTCTCTCTCTCTCTCTCTCTCTCTCTCTCCTCTCATCTCTCTCTCTCTCACTCTCTCTCTCTCTCTCTCTCTCTCTCTCTCTCTCTCTCTCTCTCCTCTTCTCTCTCCTCTCTCTCCCTCTCTCTCTCTCCTCTCTCTCTCTCCTCTCTCTCTCAGTACATCCAGACGAGAGATGGACTGCTTTCCAAATCTATTTTTACCAACGCTCTTCCAACGTTAAAATTGGAGTTAGAAAAAAAGCAGAAAAAGGTAATGAACAGTCTTGAAGAGTGACGCCTAAAAGCCAGCTGTAAAAATATCTTTAGCCTCGGGTGGGGATTGTCTCATTCACTCTGACAAACACCAGGGAGCAACAGAACCACCACATAATGGAGTCCTTCTCTGAGGTTTTTCCCTTCCTTTTTTTCCTTTTCTTTTGCTTGCTTTCTCTTACCCTTGTTTTCCTCTTTTCTCTTTTCCCTTTGTTTGGCTTGCTTTCTCTTTCCATCGTTTTCTCTTTTCCCCCTCACTCTATCTTGGTTGGAAAGAGTATGTGTGTGTAGACAAAGACAGCTACTGTAGACAACAGAATTCAATCAGGCACTCAATGGTTTGTCATTACACACAAACACATACACACATACATTCCAGAGCCCACGGATATGAGCCAGGGACAGTCACGGCCAAGTAACCAATCAGCACTCAGTGTCATAGTCACAATGGGCCCAGTCAATGAGAAGCAGAGGATCATGGGAGATATTCAAATCAAAGTTTCCAACTTGTCATGACTGACTGACTGACTCTCTCTCAGTTCTGACCGTCTGCTAAACAGCTCATGTTGCTGCAGTGGCTGGGCAGCCCTGCTCCATCAGTTTCCATGCTTTACAGGGCGTCTCTCTCTCTCTCTCTCTCTCACTCTCTCCTCTCTCTCTCTCTCTCTCTCTCTCTCTCTCTCTCTCTCTCTCTCTCTCTCTCTCTCTCTCTCCTCTCTCTCTCTCTCTCTCTCTCTCTCTCTCTCTCTCTCTTCTCTCTCTCTCTCTCTCTCTCTCTCTCTCTCTCTAAACACCCCCCCTGCTGTATGGCTCCACACTCGCACTTTCCTTGTGACATCTTCATTTTTAGAAGCTGGGCATGTTGCATGGAACGTGAGATGCCCACACAACAACACACACACACACACACACACACACACACACACACACACACACACACACACACACACACACACACCACACACACACACACACACACACACACACACACACACACACACACACACACACACACACACACACACAGGGAAAAATGGGAATGAATGCAGTACCAAGTACCATGAAAGCCCATAAATAAAAATAGGGCCTTGACATGTGTGTGTGTGTGTGTGTGTGTGTGTGTGTACAGGTAGAGCTATGTACATTTGTGTTGAAACATTGGTGAGAGGCAGGCAGGCAGTTTGATTTGGCATGGAAGCTGTCTTATTTCTGATGTTTACACATCGGAAAATGTTTTACACGCATTTCCCCAAGTGCAACACAATGTCCCTTGGTGATAGAAAATATACATGTTGAATCAACATCACTGATCTCATAGTGAGAAATATTGTTCAATCTGCTTTAATTAGGCCCTATTTATTTATAGGAAAGAGTAAATAATACCAAATCAAGCTGTTGAGAACAATAGTAGCCATGCAATGAGTCTCAAGCCCAATAACCCACAGTTATTTTGAATCCCTCCCCACTTGCTGTTTGGAGCAAGAAGCTGTCTCACTCCAAACAGCAAGTGGGGAGGAAGTCATGGCAGCCCGCTTGGAGGCGGGGTGTTGCAAGCTTTACCCCCACTCCGGATATGCTCCATCTCGGCCACGACTTGACACAGCTCGGTAATGCATATTAGTGCAGCATGGTTTGACTCGGCAAGGCCAAAAGTGCCAATGGAAAAAGACCACAGGTAGCTTGGATAATGCAAAACAATGCCATGCTTGGGGAAGGGAGAGAGGGCTCAAAGGAGGGTTGTAAAGTTCTGGTTGATTGATATATATGCACTTGTTCAACAAAAATGTCATTGGTACGACAATCGCCTATGTTCCTTTCATGGACAAAAGTGTTTCTTAATCCATTATTTTCGGGGGGCAGAAGGGACATATGCAAACCAATGTCTTTTATTCTTCAGATCAGAATCAAGTTTTATTGCCAAGTAGGTTTGCACCTACAAGGAATTTGACTTGGTGTAATTGGTGCAAAGAAAAACAGTATTAAAATATATGTATTATAACTATAAATATATATACAATGAACACGGGGCATTAGTGCAAGCAGAGAAAAATGGTGTTCCCAAATAAGTACACACTATACACCACTGTGCGTTAATGTAATGCAGACGGTCGAAGATGCACGTTAATGTAGCATGTAGGTCCTTATGGGGGGAGGGAGAGAGTCAGTGTCAAGGGGTGCTCTGGGCCTTGTTGATAAGGCTAGTGGCAGACAGGAAAAAACTGTTCTTGTGACGTGAGATTTTGGTCCTGATGGACCGCAGCCTCCTGCCAGAGGGGAGTGACTCAAAGAGTCAGACAGTTTGTGACCGGGGTGAGAAGGGTCAGCCATAATCTTACCTGCACGCCTCAGGGTCCTGGAGGTGTACAGGTCCTGGAGCGAGGGCAGATTGCAGCCAATCACCTTCTCTGCAGACCCGAATGACGCGCTGCAGTCTGCCCTTGTCCTTGGTTGTGGCAGCAGCGAACCAAATGGTGATGGAGGTGGTGAGGATGGACTCAATGATGGAGGGGTAGAAGTGCACCATCATTGTCCTGGGCAGGTTGAATTTCTTCAGCTGCCTCAGGAAGTATATCCTCTGCTAGGCCTTCTTGATGAGGGAGCTGATGTTCAGCTCCCACTTGAGCTCCTGGGAGATGACAGTTCCCAGGAAGCGGAAAGACTCCAGTGTCAATTGTGTAGTCGTAGAGGGTGATGGGGACAGGGTGAGGCTGAGTTCTTCCTTACGTCCACAACCATCTCCACTGTCTTTAGAGCGTTGAGCTCTAGGTTGTTTCGGCTGCACCATGTCACCAGATGGTCTACCTCCCACCTGTAGTCTGACTCATCACCATCAGAAATGAGTCCGATGAGGGTGGTGTCATCCGCGAACTTCAGAAGCTTGACGGATTGGTGACTGGAGGTGCAGCTGTTTCTACACAGGGAGAAAAGCAGAGGAGAAAGAACAGAGCCCTGAGGGGAACCAGTGCTGATGGTCTGTGAGTCGGAGACGTGTTTTCCCAGCTTCACATGCTGCTTCCTGTCAGACAGGAAGTCTGTATTCCACCTGCAGGTGGTGTCAGGCACACTCAGCTGGGGAAAGCTTCTCCTGAAGCAGAGCCGGGATGATAGTGTTGGGGGCAGGAGCTGAAATCCACAAACAGGATCCTGACGTAGGTTCCTGTGGAGTCCAGGTGCTGGAGGATGTAGTGGACGGCCAAGCTGACTGCATCGTCTACAGACCTGTTGGCTCTGTAGGCAAACTGCAGGGCGTCCAGGAGGGGGTCGGTGATGCCTTTCAGGTGTGAGAGCCCAAGGGGCTCAAAGGACTTCATAACCACAGAGGTCAGGGTGACGGGTCTGAAGTCGTGAAGTCCTGTGGTCCTTGGCTTCTTGGGACAGGAATTATAGTTGAGGTCTTGAGCAGGCTGGCACGTGACATATCTCCAGTGAGGTGTTGAAAATGTCTGTGAACACTGGAGACAGCTGATCAGTGCAGTGCTTCAAGGTGGATGGGGAGATAGAATCGGGGCCAGCAGCTTTCCAGGGGTTCTGTCTTCTGAAGAGTTTGTTGACGTCCCTCTCGTGGATGGAAAGAGTTTTCACTGAGGTGGGTGGGTGGGGGTCGAGGGGGGGATCTTTAATTTGGGCATTGGTGGAGGTGCCCAGGACAATGATGGTGCACTTCTACCCCTCCATCATTGAGTCCATCCTCACCACCTCCATCACCATTTGGTTCGCTGCTGCCACCACCAAGGACAAGGGCAGACTGCAGCGCGTCATTCGGTCTGCAGAGAAGGTGATTGGCTGCAATCTGCCCTCGCTCCAGGACCTGTACACCTCCAGGACCCTGAGGCGTGCAGGTAAGATTATGGCTGACCCCTCTCACCCCGGTCACAAACTGTCTGACTCTTTGAGTCACTCCCCTCTGGCAGGAGGCTGCGGTCCATCAGGACCAAAACCTCACGTCACAAGAACAGTTTTTTCCTGTCTGCCACTAGCCTTATCAACAAGGCCCAGAGCACCCCTTGACACTGGCCCCCGCTGAGGTGGGGGAGGTGGAGGTGATACACTGGAGCTGTTAGGAGGTGTCGTGGGGGATGGTTGCAGGACTGTCCCTTTGTCTTTCAAAGCGGCAGTAGAACTCGTTCAGGTCATTGGCCAGACGATGGTCGTTGATGGAGTGGGGGGCTTGTAGTTGGTGATTTGCCTAAGCCCTTTCCAGACAGACGAGTCGTTGGCTGAGAAGTGGTGTTGGAGCTTCTCAGAGTACAGTCCTTTAGCCTCTTTCACCGCCTTGCTATACTTGTACTTCACATCTTTATATCCGTCTTTGTCCCCACTCCTGTCCCCACTTCTGCCTGTACGTAGGAATCAGGTGGACCATGATGTGGTCAGAGTGTCCCAGTGCAGCACGGGGGACGGCGTGATAGGCATCCCTGACTGTGGTGTAACAGTGATCCAGAATGTTCTCCTCTCTGGTCGGGCATTTAATAAACTATATTTAGGGAGTTTGTGTGTGAGGTTTCCTTTGTTAAAGTCACCAGCGACAATAACTAAGACTAACTAAGAGTCCGGGTTGGTCCGCTTCACACACAGTATCTGGTCGGCGAGCATGCGCTGTGCGTCCAGCACGTTCACCTGCGGCGGAATGTAAACACTGACCAGAATGAATGAAGTGAACTCACGGGGTGAATAAAAAGGCTTACAGTTTCTGATATAAGATTCCAGGTCAGGAGAAGAGTGCTGCTGGATCATTGTCACGTCGTTGCACCAACCACTGTTGTTTGATGTAGAAACAGATTCCTCCACCTTTAGTTTTGCCGGAGAGTTCCGTGTCTCTGTCCGCTCTGAAGAGATGGAAGCCTGCCAGCTGCAGCGCAGAGTCCAGTGTTAGACCACAAAGGCACGTCTCCATTAAGCACAAAACAGCGGATGAAGAAAAGTCCCTGTTTTTCCCCAACAGCAGTTGTAATTCGTCCAGTTTGTTAGGCAGTGAACGCGCGTTAGAGGGAAATATTCCCAGTAGAGGTGTGCGTAATCCGCGCTGGCGAAGACGCACAAGTGCACCGGCACGTTTCCCTCTCCTCCGACGTTTCACTGCGTGAGCAAAGGTGAGCGCACCTTTGACCAGAATGTCCAAAATGTCCAGTGTTGGGAGAAGGAAAGTAGGAAATAAATCTTCTGGTGTTGTTACCCTGATGTGCATGAGCTCTTCTCTGGTGAAAGAGCTCCGGGTGCCATCCCAAAAAACAGAGTTAAAACACAAAACAAACCAACGTGCACCAACACACCGAGGCGACCTTCTGCGGCGCCTTCTTGGCTGCCATATATATTTTATTATTATTCAAGGCTCTGTAGTTTCCGTTTAAATAATTCAGATATAAATTAATAAATCAGACAGGAAGTCAAACGGCCCAGTTTCACAACCTTGAATTCACACAAGTTAATGGAGGTTAATGGATGCTCACTGATCATGTGCTCGGCTCTAAAGTAATTGACACCAGGTCAAATAAGTTATCGGTGTGGCAGCATTTTGTTAAAATGGACGAAAAAGTAGTAACCATATCATCTAAAAACGTTTGTCATGTTGTTTTTATTCATGTTGTCTGGGTTGTTCTAGCAACTTTTGTGTTTAATGCTTGGCAGGCTTTGAGTGTGAACATATTAGAATTGCCAACTTGGTACTCATTGCAACACCATCCATTGGGACCCATTGGTGTGTGACCCGCTTTCTGTTGAGA
Source organism: Urophycis tenuis (assembly GCA_036785325.1). NCBI lineage: Eukaryota > Metazoa > Chordata > Actinopteri > Gadiformes > Phycidae > Urophycis > Urophycis tenuis. Next base: position 67,339 of record JAXIVH010000047.1, on the reverse strand, counting down.
TTCTGCTGTAACCAAATAGGACTTGGACCTAGAGTGGCTCCGAAAGCCACTGACTTCCTCCACACAGCAATTTCTAGGCTACCAGGTAGAGTAGAGTGCATTTTGGCCAATTCAATTTATCTAGAGAAAACTTGCAGATTATAATTCCTCATATTTTTTATAATGAACCTTTGAGGTATCAAATACAGCATTTATACTTACCTTGCATTTTGGGTTAACCTGTAAGAATTAAACAGGCTTTTCATTTATCCCAAATCCTTTGGCATTTGTCCTGGTCACCCACAACTCCCATAAAGTGTGTAGTTTCAAGTATTTGTTATTTTAGCACAATTTCACAATGTTAAAGAATGACAATGTATGGCACACAGACAAACTATTCTCTATAATCTATTTTTAGGCGCACAAACATGTGCACACACACACACACACACACACACACACACACACACACACACACACACACACACACACACACACACACACACACACACACACACACACACACACACACACACACACACACACACACACACAAAGCACTTTAGCTCTTAGCCAGCATCACCAGGGAGTTGTCCTTCTCACTCAACATAAATAAGTGTGTGTGTTTGCGCACGATTGTTTTGTGTGTCAACTCTTGCTGACCACGCATGTTATATAATGACTTGACATTTCAGTGATAGTTCTTTTCTTTATTCAGTATGTCAAAGCATGCAGATTATGCAAAGACAAAAGTGTCGGGTCATGGAATCCAAGGACACAAGTCGCGAACACGACATTTGCGCAAATTAACAAAGAAGTGTTTTTCTTCAAAATTAGTGATTTTCGTTTTTTTGCTGAATCTGTTAGTTGAGATCACGGAGAAGCCTCTCCATGTTTCTGATAACAGTATTGGTTATCTAAATGAGATACTAGCCAGGAGAGAGAGGTAACAACTGCAAACCTTTAGGAGGCTTTTTCTCAGTTTTAGCTTTTGTGATGTGCCTACTTTCAAATGGCCACAACTTCTCCAAATATTATCAGATATCCATGCGTTACACATTCTTGGAAAGCTTAGAAACTACACTTTCAGAATCTGTGAATAACTCAAAATGCCCCAGGGACAACTTGTGTCTAGTTTCCATGACCTGACAGTTTCCATGACCTGACACAGTCTTTCAGGAAGTAAAGAGTTCTTGTTGAAGGCTATACTCATGGTTGTTTTTATAAACTGAAATAAGATTTTTTTTTTATCTTGATTGAAGGTCAGAACAGCCATCGCTGTACTTTTTATAGTTTCATAAATTATATACATATTGTGTCCCAGTGTGGTGCCGTTGCTAGGGCACTCACTATTCCTAATCAACTAGGCGACAAATCGACGCCCAAATTGGAAACACACAAAGATGTGAATACAGACATTAACATGTAAATATGTGCACACACACACACACACACACACACACGCACACACGCACAAGCGCACACGCGCACACAAAGCTCTAGCAAAGACAAACATTTGTGAAATTACACGCTGCAGTGAGGAACATGACGAGACCACTGCTCTCTTGAATACATTTCCCTAACAGACTAAAAAGCCACACACAAAAAAACAAACTCATAAAATAGACAGTAACAGCTAGAAGTCGGCCACCCTCCCACTCAAAACACCCACAGACGTGCTTAGCAGCTTAGCAACACAGTCGCTAAACTGTTATGTTATACTATTGAGCAGTTAGGGCTGCATTTCTGTTTAATTTAGCAAAATAGTTAATAGTTATAATAGTTACAGTAATCGTTCCTGCCTTTAGTTCTTACACACTATACCATACATTTCGTAAAACAACAATTTCTAGAATGGATAAGCTATGTAATGCTGACACTGCACAATGGAAATATAGCTAGTTTAAGGTAGTGTGACTTCACAACCTACAGACTTTTCTACCTACCTCATGACAAAGGGATGTGAGGCATGAAGTGTGCTCATTGAAAACAATGTGCAAACCAACAATACATGGGTTTCATACGTAGAAAAATAGAGCGGAGCTTCATAGGATTCAAAAACGAGAACTTAGAAAGGATGAATCCAGGCATTTGTGTGCAGTGATCTTTGTGAATCAAGGCTATATGCCACAAATCCTGTCTAAGGGTTACTTGCTCATAGGTAGATCTACCTTTTCATATGGAGGTGATTCCCCCACTGCAGCTGTGTTGCTCACTCTGCTACTCATATTTATTCCTATGCGTGCATGCATGGTCAGGTCTATGCATGTGGACACACAAATGCACTTATATTAAAACTCTACTACACACTCCAGTCAATCTTGAACACACATGCAGTATATGATACATATTATTTAGTCTCTCATCACAAACTAAAGACAAAAGATGTCTATGCATCACTAGTCCCTGTATGTGATGACCCTCACACTCTCTCTGCATTTCTCTGGCTCCCTCTCTGTGTGTCAGAGCAAAATTGATAGACAGACAGACAGTCAGACAGACAGAGGGAGAAAGAATCTAGACAGGGAATGTCCAGTGTCTTCCTATATCAGTTTGATGATGCAGCCTGAGATGCGTAAACAGCATTAGTGTATTCAAGTGCAAGGAGGAGGGTGCGGTTTGGCCTGCACAGTTCACTAAGGTGGCCCACCAAACACAGACCCCAATAACGTCACCAATACTTTTAATAGTACATAAACTGCAATAAAATATAAAAAATATAGCCATGCATTTGTTTATAAAAAGCATGGCATTCCGTTACAGATATAGCCTCTTTGTTTTACATTCAAGGAGAGTGCCAAAAACCTTCCAAAATGTTTTCCCAAGGGTATGTCCCTGAACCCTTTGAGTGGATTTGGGCCCCACATTCCCACAGGAACCAGGGTGTGTGTGTGTGTGTGTGTGTGTGGGGGGGGGGGGGGGGGGGGGGGGTGATTTAGCACACACATAGACTCTTCCATTCACACAGATTCTACACACGAAACACAACTAGACATACTTTGCTAGATTTTCACACTGTCTGAGACAAACACACATTCTCAGACAAACGTACAGTCACTACATGTCAGCCTGTGTCCTGCTCGCTGCACAACTGGCTCATCAGATCAATATAAGTGTGTGATTGGCTATTATTCCTTCCACACAATGACAATATCAAAGTACATAACACCCCGTAGCCATGGTCAAACTGGCTGGTGTGAGCGCCTCTGTGCAAGGTACACACAATGCCTGACCACCATCTATAAATTATTGTTGTGTGTGTGTGTGTGTGTGTGTGTCTGTATGTGTTGTCTAAGAATGTCATGCCAGCATGCACGCATGTACGTTTCTGAGTTTCGCCGCTACAAGGAACCTTGTGGAAGGGGAACAGCTCATGTGTGTGTGTGTGCCTTTTGCCTATGACTATTCTAGGAGAATTCCAGAGGTGAGACCCTGTGACTGACCCCCACCTTGCGGGATCTGACAGGGTATCACCAGACACACGCACGCGCGCGCACACACACACACACACACACACACACACACACACACACACACACACACACACACACACACACAGCACACACACACACACACACACACACACACACGTACACGTACGTACGTGTAGCATAAATTACTTTGAATATTTTCAGGTTAGCTACGCAAAAACGTTGACATTGATACACATTCATAAACATTGATTCAGCTCATGTCAGCCAAACCCGGACCATTACAGTGCAAGACGTTATGAACGCCCAATGTTACGTTTCAGTTAGTGCGTGTAATCTACAAACTTCGCCTGACACGGGAGTCGAATGCAGTCTACAATGCAAAGACCGCACAGTTGTTGTCTAATGTGTTCCGATGACAACGCTAACCTTACACTAATAACATCGAGATGGCATTCAGTTGTATTACTACCAATACACGGCGTTTGGCATTGTAAGCAATCAAACTCACATGTAGTTCACAGACTCAAATAATCGTCGAACACAAGACGGTGAACGGACTGTAAAGTTTTAGCCCGAAAAGGAAGGCTCTTACCGATTTTCTCAGCAGCTCTCTCTCTCTCTCAAACTCAAGTCACGACGCCGATCCACTGCAGATATGAACGATGTGAAATAGCCGCTTTCGGTTAGGAAGACAGTAGCGTAGCCGATGATGGGATTCTGTTTCTGGGAATGAACGTTCACTGTAGCATATATAGTAGTATATATATACTTATATACTTAGCACACACCTATTGTGCAGCTAACGCTGTGTGCTGCTGACAGCTCGTGGAGCAAATGAGCAGCGCGAGGAACTGGGGCTTGGGGGGAGTTCCCGGGAACACACACACACACACACACACACACACACACACACACACACACACACCGGGGCGGGAACAAGTCTCAAGTGACACACACACACTCGTTAGTTTTCGGCAGAACAAAACGATTTTCCACTTTAGTCCATTACGTTTCATAAAAAATAAAAATAAATCACCTTAGATTTGCATCGTTTTTACAATTCCACTGCATTTTTGTATTTATTACATTTTTATTATTTTTATTTTGGGTGTTTTATTTTATTTCTATTTTTTGTATTGTATTTATATGTATGTATGCTGCTACGGCGATCCTTTTGGGAATAATAAAGTCTCTCTATGTCTATGTCTAATTCGCATCCTACTAAGTACAAATAGGCTAAAATTATTAACAGATGGGCTCTGCTGAAAGTCTGATGTGATTGAAGGAATAAACAATTGTTCAAAAGTGTTATTCTCTGACATATATCAATTCCACTAAATAAGATATTATTGAATAATAACAAATAAACAGGCCTACATATGCGTTGACCGCTGGGTTAATTAACCACATATTCTGATTAAATTGCAAGCAAAGTAGGCCTACAATGGTACAACTAAACAGTGGTCAACAATTTGTTGACCAAATATTAGTCTCATAGCCATTTAAATGGATTTGGAAAAATTGAGATGTATTGGCCTACTAGAATCTATATAATAATGAGAGTTATCTTTTTTGGGGGTTTCTATGGAAACTAGGTGAAATTATGTCTGTGGAACATTATTTCATATGAATGTAAATAGAAATACTGTATTGATCCGAAGCTGGGAAATTACGAATAAATAAATAATTCAATGAATAATAAATTAATAAATAAGTCAATAAATTAAACCTTTATTTGTATTTAATTATAATTCAGTGAAAACACTCTGTTCTTGTGATCAGAGGGGACATAGTTATTTGCCATCACTGAGAAAAACACATGGGTCAAAGAGGGCTATAGAAGGGGGGGGGGGCGTATCATGAGGACCTTCCATGGGAGCTGGCGTAGTGCAGCTGCACTGGAGATGTGATGTTACCATGCCGATGACTGAAAGCAGGGTCCACTGATGGATGTGCTTTGGCTTTCATTTAAAGCGCCATGGATTCTGCACACACACAGGGACATACACTCTCACAGACACTCACCCACAGGCATGCAAACACTTTATCACAAACACAGGCACACATAGACACACACACACACACACACACACACACACACACACACACACACACACACACACACACACACACACACACACACACACATTCAAGAATCACAGATACAGGTCCAGGCACACACATATTTCTATGAGAGGTACGCACATACACCTAATATGTATTTCCTAATCTAAATTTAGTGAAACCTTGGTACTATGCATATTTAGACCTTCACACAAAGTATTTCATGTACAACGTTGTATAAAATCTTACATTTAACCTGGATAAACAGTGATAAAATAACAATATCATCTTTATCACTTCTTTATTCTATAAAGCAAAGAAACTGCTTTTCCTGAGCACAAGCACAACCTACCATCTTTGGAATCAGGATGGAGGGCTTAGTTATACAGTAAATGTATGTTCAAATGAAAAAAGTGAGATAGAATAGCAAATAATGGTGCACAGAACAAAGAGGGTTGAAGCGTGAGTCTCCTCAGTACAGACTCCACTGTGTACTGATGCTCAACTCGGCGTCACGTCACCAAAGAGGATGAGGTCCGAAATTTGTTGACTTCTGGGACAAAAGTCGGTCGAGAGATAGTTGTTTGTTCAAGGAGTGATTTATTCAACTTCAGAAGCATTCGAGGACCAAGGTTTTACTGTATGTTTTTTATAACATCATTAAGCATCACGCATTAAACTGGTGGGTATGCAAACAGCACGTTGGCATGCACATTGTGTGTGTGTGTGTGTGTGTGTGTGCGTGCATGCGTGCGAGTGTGAGCATGCATTCCTGCAATCTAGAGTGTGCACATGTGTGCTGGTCAGTGCTTTGCCCCGCAGGGTAAAAATAAACACGGCGGGCCATGCTACCCCTAGAGAAGAGGAGGAGGTGGAACAAAAGAAGAGAGCCACTTTCACCAACACCTCAGCAACCAGGCTGATTTAAACAAGCCTTTATTTAAGGAACAAGCTGAATTCTGTCCAATTTAATTTAAATTGATTTATTAATTTATTTCTGTTATTTACCAATATCAGTGAATCTATTTCTTAACTTTAATATCATTCCCAATTGTTTATCCATAAGTAATATTCAGTTACCAACAACTTGACAACATGCCAAAGGTATTCTCTATCAGCACCACACACACACACACACACACACACACACACACACACATTTTCCTCGCTCATAGACATACACTTGCATTCGTACACATTCGTACGCATACACACTCTCTCTCATACAGACACACTCTCGTAAACACACACGCACACACAAAGGCACATACAGTTGCAGTTAGACCTGAGACACCTGGCTCTGAGCTTGTGCTGAAAGCAATATATCCCAGAAAATAGTGTTGTATATATAGGAACAAGGACAGCAAGGTCACACTTAGAATAACACATACACACACAAACACACACACATACAGACAGACACACATGCGTAATTACATGTACACACACACACACACACATAGGCAGATACACATAGACACACATACCTGTACACACACAGTTGCAGATCCACACAAACACATGCATGTCTACATTTATGCACACACATACACATACCATGCATGCATACCAAAGCCAGAAACACACATTAACCAACTCTCTCACACACAGACGCATGCACACACACTCACACACACACAGACAAATCCAGACCATAATTCTAATAATATCCCCTACCACTCCAACATGAGGACAACAGAATGTGTGGTGATAAAGTCTAACCCCACAGCTTCAGAAAACTATTTTGTGTGTGTGTGTCTACCTGTATGTGTTGTCTAAGAATGTCATGCCAGCATGTACGCATGTACGTTTCTGAGTTTCCCCGCTATAAGGAACCTGAGTGGAAGGGGAACAGCTTTATTAGGGTCACATTGGCTTTCTAAACACTCTTCATATTCTAGGCCAATAATGCTTTAACTTGCTGGCCTTCAGCCAATCCCCTCACTCCCAGAGCCAGCACATTTTATCTGTGCATTCATACATCTATGTTTTTATCTGTATATCTAGCCATTTATCTTTCTATCTGTGTATCTATCCATCTATCTTTTTGTCTTGTGTTAACCAGACCATTTTAGAACCACAACAGCTGGATGTCATCAGGAGTTTTCAGCAGCAGGAGGCGTGGTGTTAGTGTTAAAACTGTCCTGGTTCCGGGCAGCGTAGGGTGGGGAGAGAATGGGAGAACGGGGTGGGACTTGTACCTCACTGGGCTCCAGGGGTTGGAGGCTGTGTGTATGTGTTGCTGGAGGGGGACATGACATCAGGATCCTATTAAGGCCAAAGAGGATCATGGGAGTCAGACAGGGCGCTGGCTGGGCATGTGTATGTATGTGTGGTTGTGTGTGTGTGTGTGTGTGTGTGTGTGTGTGTGTGTGTGTGTGTGTGCGCGTGTGCGCATGTGCGTGTGTGTTTCAGTGAATATGTGAGTGACTTGCCAAGTCAGAAGGCTTCTTTTCTGCTGATGTTTCCAAGGGTTCAGAGCTCCGATCCACTTGACATACGGACCAGAACTGCTGTGGGGTAGTGACTTTTCTGGCTGTTTTTCTGCATTTTTCCAGCTGGGGAAACCAACGGAAAATGTTAGTACAACTTGACTAATTCTGAAAAAAAAGCATAGAGTGAGTTACACAAGGAGATAAAGACAGATGAAACAGTTGGGGTTTGTAGTCAGTATTGGGAAGGATACTTTTAAAATGTATCCTGTTACGGAATACATGCCCAAAAATGTAATTTGTAACATATTCCGTTACATTACTCAATCTGAGTTTTGTATTCTGAATACTTGGATTACTTCCACATTGAATCGCATTTTATAAGTGTAGGAATGCGGCATCAAATCCTGCTCACTAAACAGGCTTATTCTGGTGTGTTCTTCTGTTCCAACTGGCTCAATGTGTTAGGCCCAAGTCTCCCTGAAAGTGCACTATATTATAATTTGCTGTAGAGGAACAAAGACTATAAGGGTATGTTTATGCAAAAAATGTGACCAACAGACGAATTGACAAATTTTCCCTTTTCAGTTTCTTTATTTACTCAGCTGTTAATATGGAAGTGGGAAAATAGTCTGAAAAGTGGGAGTGCGGAAAAGTTTAGTGGGAAAATAGACAAACATAAAATCTGTTCTTCTCCAAAGCCTCTTCCCTCTCATCGGTGCTTGTTCTCCTCAACCGGTTTGAGGCGTTCGACACCGTGAACCACCAGACCACCCTCACTGAACTCGGCATCACTGACACTGTGCTAGCCTGGTTCACATTTTACCTTATGGATCACACTTATCAGGTCACATGGAATGGCTCCCTGTCCAAACCTCACCCGCTAAACACTGGCGTCCCTCAAGGCTCAGTACTAGGACCGCTTCTGCTCTCCCTATATACCAAATCTCTATGCTCTGTAACCACATCACACGGCTTCTCCTATGGACGACGCTCAACTGTTCCTCTCCTTCCCTCCCTCAGACACTCTAATTGCAACACGCGTCTCAGAATGCTTGGCAGACATCAGCTCTTGGACAACTGCATCAACTCAAGCTCTCTCACAAATCTCTCGCAATCTCGCAAAGACTGAGCTTCTCGTCATACCGGGGAAAAACTGCCCTCACAGGGACTTGCTGGTCTTGGTCAAGGGCATCATAGTGTCTGCCTCACCGACCGCAAGGAACCTGGGCATAATACTCGACATCCAACTGTCCTGCACTGCAAACATAACTGCAGGGACCCGCTCCTGTAGATTTGCTCTCCAAAACATCCGCAGCATCCGGCCTTTCCTCACGAGGGAAGCGACACAGCTCCTGACCCAAGCACTTGTCATCTCCCGCCTCGACGACTGCAATTCACTCTTAGCTGGGCTCCCTGCAATCGTGATTTGCAGTGGATCCAGAACGCTGCAGCATGCCTCGTGTTCAAATGACACAAATTCTCCACTCTCCCCCCTGCATAACCCTATCCTCATCTCTTATTTGTTGTACATCTTGGCACATTAATCACTCTTTGTATCTTGGCACTATAATCGCTCTTTGAAACTTGGAACTTAGTCAGAGATGTTGTATACTAGCAATAGATAACCTAGCAATTGAAATGCTTGAGACTTGTTCTGGTGAGTCTCTTACTGTATTAGTAGCAATGAAATGTAACACCTTATGCAGTGTTTCCCACAGGATTTTTGTAGACTATGGTGGGGGGCTCGCGATCCTCTAGGGAGGTCCGGGGGCATGCCCCCCCGGGAGAAAAAATTCAGTAGATTTCATTTAAATGCATCAATCTGGTGAATTTTGAGAACCAATTTATGACATATCAATTACTGACAAATTACTTACAAACTGCTGGTACTGATATGAATGTTATGAATGTACTAAATGGGGTTGAGGGGTTTTCAGAAAGCATTTATACACTGTAAAACCTAACAGTACACCTTACTAAAAGAAATAAGTAGACGTAACTTAAATCTCAAAAATCGTTGGGGTTACTCATTCACCTGAATGAACTGAACTTAAGAATTAATAATTGATGTAATAACTCTTTTGTTTTGAGTGCTGCTCAAATATGGAACATCTTAAGTACAACTTATTTATTCCTGTGTGTTCCATTGACTTATTTAATGTAGCTATATCATTTTTATTAAGCTACACTTTCTGTAATTAGTTTTTATGGCTATCTCTATTATTTATAATTATTTCTGTTGATTATGCAATGTGACATAATTTGAATGATCACAGTGTAAAGATTTAAAGTTAATCACAGAATATTGGCATAAATCAACAAGCTTATGACACACATTTTCGTTCAACTTTTTTTGATTGTGTCTCAAACAGCTTGTGTGGCTTTTAACAGGCGCTAGCTCTTTATATTTAGGAAACCCATTTATCAAAAACAATATCAGTCCTGCCAGTTCACGTTGTGGTCTTTGCCCACAGAGAAGGTGACACGTTTGGACATGTTTTTGCATGGTGATTGTAACTAGCCCTCTGTTTTGGGGTGGTAAACCCGTTTACTGGCTGTCTTTTTTCAACATTTCAACGAGCAGTGAACTTCGGTTCAACACATGGTCTTCTCTTCACACGCACAGCGACGAGGAGAGAGGAGAGGGAGCAGACTATTTTTGGACATCTTTTCATGGTTAGCATCAACTCCGGGACAGCGGACCCTTGCTTTTTCGTCGAAAAACTTTCGACACATTACCCAGCCGGGGAGCCGTTTTATTTTCTACTTGAGGTAATGTTGCTCTGTTGTGCTTTACCTTGCATGTAGTATGATTTAAGGAAAGGGCATTTAAGGAAAAAAGAAACCGTTCCCTGTCCATTCAGGGCCTGCACGTTTAAAACAAATGTGTACTCCACGTTCAATAATAATAATAATAATAATAATACATTTAATTTAGGGACTATGTCTCTCGGCTGGCCTGGGAACGCCTCGGGATCCCCCCGGAAGAGCTGGACGAAGTGGCTGGGGAGAGGGAAGTCTGGGCTTCCCTCCTCAGGCTGCTGCCCCCGCGACCCGACCCCGGATAAGCGGCAGAAATGGATGGATGGACATTTAATTTAGAGGCGCCTTTCATGTCACCCAAGGTCACCTTACAAAGTATAAAATCATAAACATCATTAAAAAAAACAAGACAACATGGTAAATACAAGACAATGTGATAAAAGCAGGTGAAGTAGTGTCCAGTTATAGTGTGTATGCCAGTTTGAACAGGTGTGTTTTGAGTTGTGACTTGAAGATTGTGATGGTGTCAGACTGTCTTATGTGTGAAGGGAGGGAGTTCCAGAGCCTGGGTTCTGAGCAACTGAAGGATCGGGCACCCATGGTACTGAGGCGTGATGTGGGGATGATTAATAGTCGAGCAGAGGATGAGCGGAGGGAGCGGGAGGGAGTGTATTCGTGAAGGAGGTCGCAGAGGTAAGTGGGGGCTAGGTTGTGGAGAACTTTGTTGGTGAGAAGGAGGTTCTTGTAGTGGATCCGGTATTGTACCGGGAGCCAGTGAAGTTGAATGAGGACAGGGGTGATGTGGTCAGCTGATTTGGTGCGGGTGATGATCCAGGCGGCCGAGTGTTATGCCCAGCTCGTGGGAGAGCATAACCAAGAAGCGGGAGGTCCACACAGTGATAGTTAGTAGCAACGTAACTTTAATACTCCTAACAAAAGATAACCCAAATTCAACTTACTATATAACCACAGAAACTAGGGATGTCCGATATTGACTTTTTGCCGATATCCGATAGCCGATATTGTCCAAATTCTTAATTTCCGATTCCGATATCAACCAATATGGTATACCGATATATACAGGCGTTTTTATTTTCGCCCAGACTAATTTTAGGTCCCATATCTCCTGTTGTGGAATTAACACATCATCTACTTTTATTGTGATGCCTCACTAGATTGCATTTCACAAATTAACACTGTCTATAAAAAATAAGGACACTATTTCAACTTATGGAAAAGTGCCATATTTATGCACAAGCACATTATCGGTGGTAAAACCGATAACGATATGAACCGATATTACAAAAATAGGCTAATATCGGCCGATATTATCGGTTGGCCGATATTATCGGACATCCCTAACAGAAACCAAAAGAGCCAAACAAACAATCAAAAGTCAACCAGTCAGGCTGAGTGCCCTGAAGGCATCAGCCATCCAAGAGAGAGGCCATCTTGGTTTTCTGGACTCTTATATAGAGTCAAAACAGGTGTCCGAAACGAGGAGGGAGGAGCCAGCCAGACCTAAAATGGAGGAACACAAAGAGAACAGGGACAAAATGGCCGACGGCCATCACACCCCTCCCCCCCCCCCCCCCCCCCATAAACACAAGACCCCACCAACAGGGTCTTAGTGTAAAGTCAATAAGGTGCCCGAGAGAGGGAATCAGCCATTACATTATCACAACCTTTAATGTGACAAACATTCAGAGTGTAAGGCTGTAGGAATAGCAGCCACCTCATGAGCCTACTATTAGCATTGTGCATGCTATTCAAAAAAGTTAGTGGGTTATGGTCAGTGTAAATAGTTACTGGCAGAGAGGACTCCACATACACTTCAAGGAACTTCAAAGCCCAAATCAAAGCCAAAGTCTCCTTCTCAATAACCGAATAATGCAATTGGTGACGATTGAACTTTTGGGAGAAAAAGCACACGGGATGGTCAACTTCCCCCCCCCCCCCCCCTTCCTGGAGCACTGCCCCAGCACCAACATCATTTGCATCCACCTGGATCTTAAAAGGTTTATGGAAGACTGGAGCTGCGAGCACAGGAGCGGAGCATATTAAGTTTTTCACACATTCAAAGGCATTGTGACAGAAGGATGTCCAGACAAAAGGTGTATTTTTATTCAATAGGCTAGTCAGTGGAGCCACAACAGTGGAAAAGTTGGGACAAAAACTGCGGTAATACCCCACTAACCTCAGGAACCTCCTCAGCTCTTTTTTGGATGCTGGCACTGGATAGCGAAGCATGGCCTCCACCTTAGCCTGCACCGGACGGACCTCACCCTGCCCAACCACCTTGCCAAGATAAATTACCGTTGCCTTAGCAAATTCAATCTTGCCAAATTAACAGTTAGATTTGCTTGTGTTAACCTGTCAAACACTGCACCCACCCGCTGAACATGAGCTTCCCACGTATCACTGAACACTATTATGTCATCCAAGTAAGCTGAGCACCCCTTCAACCCAGCTAACACTCTATTCATCAGGCGTTGAAATGTTGCAGGAGCATTTCGGAGGCCAAATGGCATTACAGAATAGGAAAATAGACCCCACGGTGTGATAAAGGATGAAATCTCCTTGGCCCTGGCTGTCAACGGCACCTGCCAGTAACCTTTTAGAAGGTCTAGTTTGGTCACAAATCTCGCCCCACCAACCTGATCAATACAATCCTCAATCCGAGGAAGAGGGTAACTATCAGGCTTGGTGACTGCGTTAACCTTCTCAAAATCTGTGCAGAACCTATTTGACCCATCTGCCTTATCTGCCAACAAACATGGAGAGGCCCAGCCTAAAAAGGACGGCCCTGCCAACCCATGTTGCAAAAGATACTCTACCTCCCTCTCCATGCGCTCACGCTTCCCCACTGGCATCCTGTAAGCCCACTGCCTGACAGGCAGGGCATCCCCCACCTCTATGTCATTCTCAATCAGGTTAGTACAGGTTGGTATATCTGAAAAGAGAGACAAATGAGATGAGATCAACCTCACTAGATCTTCCTGCTGAATTTCTGACAGATGACTAAACTGACTGGAAAGACAGTCCAAATACTCAGAGTTTGTAAGCTTCCCAGTCAAAATTGGATCAGAGGGAACCTCAAAATCATCTGACAACCCAGTCCCAACCATGACCACTGACGTTGTCACACCCCCATCCACAGTCAGATCACCCGCCTTCCTGGCTGAGGGAGCAAAAAAAGATTTCAACAGATTCACGTGACACCATTGCACTTTTTTCCTCCTATCAGGTGTAACAATCAAGTAGTCCCGGTCAGACATCCTGCTTTTCACAACGTAAGGCCCACTAAATATTGCCTGGAATGGAGAGCCAATAATCGGCAACAAAGCCAGAACCTGGTCCCCTGGCTCAAACAGCCGGAACTCAGCTTTCTGGTCAAAAACCTCTTTCATTTTCCCCTGGGCTCCACCCAAATTCTTATTAGTAGCTGCACAGGCCATGTAAAGTCGACGGCGAAAATCATTTACATAGTCCAAAAGATTGTCAGGGGGCTCCTTAGATTTCAAGTCAACCCCCAGCACTGCTAGTGGACCCCGAACAGCATGCCCGAACACCAACTCATTGGGACTGAACCCTGTACTAGACTGTGACACCTCCCTTGCTAACAACAACCATGGCAGGCCATCCTCCCAATCGTGGGAGAGCTCAGTGCAATAGGAGCGCAACATAGACTTCAACGTCTGATGAAAGCGTTCCAAAGCACCCTGGGACTCTGGGTGGTAGGCACTCGAAACACGATGCTCAACCCTCAACTGCTTCAACACTTGATAAAAAGTGCGGGACATGAAATTACTGCCCTGGTCAGTTTGCACCACCTTTGGAACACCAAAGGTTGAGATAAAGGAAATCAAGGACTTCAGCACAGGTTTGGTTTTAATAGAGCGCAATGGGAACGCTAAAGGATATCGTGTACTTTTACACATTATTGTCAACAGGTACTGGTTACCAGCCCTACTCCTTGGAAGCGGCCCCACACAATCAAGCAACAGATATTCAAATGGCTCCTCCACAACAGGAATGGGATAGAGTGGAGCCGGCTTAATCTTCTGATTGGGCTTCCCTGTCAACTGACATGTCTTACAAGTTTTACAGTATGCAGCAACATCCTTCTTCAGACGAGGCCAGAAGAAGTGGCGAAGCACTTTATCATAGGTTTTCTTCACACCCAGATGGCCTCCCACCCCATCATGAGCCGTGCTTAACACCAGATCTCTGAACCTTACAGGAACCACAACTTGGACAACGCTGTCAACCTGCGCTCCCATTACCACTCGAACCCACTTCCTCAACAGCAAACCATCACTGAAAAAATACCCCCCTGAGGCATTTCTGAATTTATCCTCTGAACCCCCCAGCTCAAACAAAGACCTCAAAGTGGTATCAGCAGTCTGTTCTTTAATCCACTCCTCCCTAGAAACTTCAGGCAGAAGGACCGAAAAAAAAATTACACAAATCCTTCCCCTCTTTGGGACCCGCCTGAGAACACTGGCTCTGCTCTAACAGAGCATTACTCTGGGCCCTAGTCACCACACCAGAAGAGAAGACTGTCGACTGCTCTACAACAACCCCTGCAGGATCTCTAGGTCCTTGCAAAACCGAACCCTCACCTCTCAATGGTGGACCATCTCTCCAAATCCTTGCCCCAGCCAAATCATTTCCTAAGATGATGTCCACACCCTGAATGGGCAGCTGAGGACGGATGGCCATGTCAACTTGTCCACACACCAACTGTGAATCAAGGTGAACACGATGCACAGGAACCTCCAGTAGAACCATTCCCACCCCAAGGACAGGTGCTTTGGCCCCAGTCGCCGTGCGAGCCGAGAATGGCAGAATCCCACTCAAAATAAGGCTTTGATTGGCTCCTGAGTCTCTCAGAATCTTAACAGGAACCTTTCCCTGTCCTATCAGAGACACAAAACCGTCAGAGACAAAAGGTGCATACAAGTCATCTACAGACTTAGATGGTAGAGACTCTCGTAGAGGAACAGCACTGGGCCTGGCACTGTGAAGCCTAGAGGAAATCAGGCCAGATGGCTTCACATATACACTGGAATCAGCTGATTTCTGGCCACCCTTACTCAGAGGACACTCCCCTTTCCAATGTCCCTTGTTCCTACATACGTGGCATGTCTTGACTGGATCAAACCTGCCATCCGTATCAGGAACTGATCTGACCCCTGCCTGAGAACCCTCATAACCTTCTCTAGGCTTATTAGGTCTAGGCCTAAAACTCCCCCTCCACTGTCCCTCTCGGTGACCCTGACCACTAGTAGAGCCACTGCCATGTGTTAAAACATACTCATCTGCCAAAACTGCAGCTGCTGCAGCTGTTGTAACCTTTTTCTCATTAATATAAGTTGCAAGGTGGGCAGGCACTGAACTTTTAAAGTGTTCCAACACAACCAGATCACACAGGCTTTCATAAGAATCCACCCCCGAAGCCGAACACCACCGACTAAAATGGGTAGAAATGTCTTGGACAAACTCAACCTGAGTCTGCTGATCCCTTCTTTTCCAGTTCCTAAACCGTTGTCTGTAGGCCTCAGGCACCAGTTCATAGGCCTTAAGGACTGCAGCCTTAACCTTACCATAATTAGTACCATCAACAGGGCTAAGGGCAGAAAAAGCTCTCTGGGCCTTACCTGTCAAAACACACTGCAGCATCAAGGTTTGATGAGCATCTGACCACCCCCTACTGCCGGCTACCCGATCAAACACACGATGCCCCCCTGGAGCTTCATCTCTACCATTCTTTCGCAGCTCCAACCTCAACCGCTCCAACATAAGTATTTCCCTATCCATGGCTACCTCTGCCTTCAGCTTCTCTTGCTCCAGCTCGAACTGGAACCTCTCCCTCTCCAATTGTGCCTTCTCCCTTTCCATCTGAAGACACTGCTCAAATGACCAAGTCCCACTATCAAAACCTAGACCTCCCTGAGCTACTGGAGCCTGAACCCCTGCTTCCAAAAGCTTGGCAGAGACAGCTAGCCCCTCAACCATACTCCAAAGCTCAGCTTTTCTTGGTACTTTCTCTGTTTTAGCCCAACCCAAATTAACTGCCAAGTCAACCAAATCAACTTTTGCAAATTGAGCTAAAGTGCTACGAGATGGCCGTTGGAGGAACTCTGAAACCAGAGAGTTACTGTGTTCAGTCTCCATGTTTCCTTTAACCATAAACCTCATTCAAGAAAGAACAACCAAGTCACACTGCATAAAACCACAGGAAGATTGAGTGTTAAAGGAGCGCCCCCTCCTAACTACCTAACCCCACAAACTGACTACCTGCACCCTAGTCTTCATGTGTGCACTGGCGGCGGGTAATTATGCACCTGCAAACCGTCTGTATTGGGGAGACAACTTGTCTCAGCCAATACTTCGGGGTGCTCCCGAGACAACCGCTGCTAACCGCACGGGCAACACACAAAAATAACAAACAACCCTGAAAAAACAAAAAAAAAAGAGCCAGCTACTACAGCCTATATGGGGGTAACAAGTGCTCCAGCCAGACAGCCCAATGTGGCCCACTTGTTATGCCCAATGTGGCAAAGCCATCCAGCCACAATCTCCCCACAGCTCTACCCCGTGTGACTTCCACCCCTTCTTCCCCTTGAACATACTTCAAGCACAAGCCCCAAGAGAGAGAAGTAGACCTTGCCTCCCTACCTAGTTATCATTACACTACAAACAAAAAAAAATCACTGAGAGCCTCCCCACTGATACTGTCATCTTCAGACAAGACACACTCTACAGGTTAAAAAGTTGGACGAGCCCCCACTTGTTATGCCCAGCTCGTTGGAGAGCATAACCAAGAAGCGGGAGGTCCACACAGTGATAGTTAGTAGCAAGGTAACTTTAATACTCCTAACAAAAGATAACCCAAATTCAACTTACTATATAACCACAGAAACCAAAAGAGCCAAACAAACAATCAAAAGTCAACCAGTCAGGCTGAGTGCCCTGAAGGCATCAGCCATCCAAGAGAGAGGCCATCTTGGTTTTCTGGACTCTTATATGGAGTCAAAACAGGTGTCCGAAACGAGGAGGGAGGAGCCAGCCAGACCTAAAATAGAGGAACACAAAGAGAACAGGGACAAAATGGCCGACGGCCATCACACCGAGTTCGGAATGATTTAAAGTCTGGCCAGGGCAGGGGCCAAATGTCATGGGTTCGTTGTCCGTGTTTTGAAAAACGATGTCTCAGCCGGCGAACTTAGGTGCAGTGATATTTATTTTAACAAACAAAAACCCCAAAACCCAAACACCCCGTGGAAGACATAAATTGGCCAAAAATAGAAGTACTGGTACAAATAACAAACAAACACGGTACTTAAAGTAGTTGCCTCCTTTTGTTTAGCTAGCCCTCCAGGTAGCATCACGGACCCTCTCCCCCCCTTTCTACTGCCCTGGGCTCCTCTTATATAACCCTAGCCCCTCCCCCGGGCAAACCAACTCCTAATTGGCAGGGGGCGTTTTAGCCTAACCTAGCAAGTTAAGCCTTGTGGTTCCCCCAAACCACACCCATCCCCACAGATAACCATAACAAATAACCATAACATTCTAAACAGTTTCCCCACCGTTTGCCTATGTCCGGACACAATACAAATACAAAACTCCCCAAGTCCCCTTTAATGGCGGAGTCCATGGTCACCTGACCAGCCGTAGCGCGCCACTAGCGCTATTTCAGGAAGCACTCCGGTAGTGCTTCGGCTTGGCCCCGAGACCAACTACGACCGTGGCAGCAGGTGAGTGCATCGCCTCCTGCTTCTTGATGGGCTCCACGGGCATGGGGAGAGCGCTGCGTGCGCTCCCGGCACCGGCTCTCCCCGAGCGTGAGCCCGTGTTGTCGCGGTGACGGTGCGTTCAGCGGTGCGCTCCGGTGCGCTCCGTCACAATGAATTTGGTAGGGAGTCCAGTGAGGAGGGCATTGCAGTAATCGATGTGCGTGATGTGACAAATGAGTGGACCAGGATTTCGGTGCTGGATTGGGTCAGTGATGGACGGAGTCTGGAGATGTTGCGGAGGTGGAAGAATGCAGTCCGGGTAATGTTTTGAATATGGGGTGCAAATGAGAGGGTGTTGTCCAGAATGACGCCGAGGCTCTTGACTTGGGAGGAGAAGGGTACAGGGAATCCATCGACGATGATGGGTGGAGCTGGGGTGTGTTGTGATTTGGAGAGGGTGGATTTGGAGCCGATGAGCAGGGCCTCGGTTTTATTGCCGTTGAGTTTGAGGAAATTCCTGCTCATCAGCTCCGGATGTCGTCAAGGCAGGTGGTGAGTGAGGTGGGAGGGATGGCAGCGGTGGGTTTGGAGGAGAAGGAGACCTGAGTGTCATCAGCTTAGCAGTGAAAATGGACCCCATGGTGATGGAGGATTGTGCCCAGGGGGAGGAGGTAAATGGTGAAGAGAAGGGGACCCAAGACTGACCCCTGGGGGACACCCAGTGAGACACCCAGACACCGAGACTTGTGGTTCCTTAATTGCACAAATTGTTGACGGTCGATGAGGTATGATGTGAACCAGGAGAGTGCAGCACCAGTGATCCCAATGCCAGCCAGGCGGTCCAGGAGCAGAAGGTGGGAGATGGTGTCAAATGCTGCGCTGAGGTCAAGGAGAATGAGAATGGTGAGTAGTCCAGAGTCAGCTGCACGGAGGAGGTTGTTGGTGATTCTGACTAGGGCTGTTTCAGTGCTGTGTTTAGGACGGAAGCCGGATTGGAAGGGTTCGTGGAGATTGTTTGTTTCGAGGTGGGACTGTAGTTGTGCGGCGACCACCCTTTCAAGTGTTTTGGAGATGAAGGGGAGGTTGGAGATGGGCCGATAGTGGTTGAGGTCAGCTGGGACAGCACCAGGTTTTTTCAGGATGGGTGTGATGGCAGCCAGTTTGAGAGTGTGGGGTACAGTACCAGTAGTGAGGGAGGAGTTAATTATGTTGGTGATCATGGGGGAAATGGACGGCAAACATGCTTTGACAAGGGAGGTGGGAAGAGGATCGAGCTGGCAGGTGGTGGTTTTGGCTTTATGGATGAGTTCCACGATGTTGTGTTCTGATACTGGGGTGAAGTCAGAGAGGGGGCTGATGTGAGGTTGGCCGGTGGTGATCATCCAGGGTGGGTCGTTTAAGGGGGTGAAAGATGAGGCCAGTTGTTGGTGAATGGTTTTGATTTTAGAGCTGAAAAAGTCCAAGAAGGCAGTGCACTCGTCAGTGGAAATGTCTTGAGGGAGGGTTTTAGGAGGCTGAAGTAAGTGGCTGACTGTTGAGAATAGGACTCTATTGTTACCTGTACCAGTGTTGATAATGTTGGAGTAGTATGAAGATTTGGCAGTGGTGAGGGCGTTCTTGTAGTGATGGAAGTGGTCCAAGTACATTTGCCCGTGTACAGTGAGTCCAGTCTTTTTTTGTAAAGTCGCTCTAGTCGACCTCCTCCGAGAACCATCACCTTACCGTGGTTTGAGGGGTTTGGGTGTCCTTATGAACCTGAGGGCTGTGTTTTCGGGAGCCTTGTGCTCCTGGTAGGGTCTCCCATGGCAAATTGGTCTCAGACGAAGGGCCAGACAAAGAATGGTTCAAAAGACTCTAATGGAAGAGCAAGTAAGAGGAGGAGAGACCCTGCCCGGAGGAAGCC
This sequence comes from Urophycis tenuis, assembly GCA_036785325.1. Taxonomy (NCBI): domain Eukaryota; kingdom Metazoa; phylum Chordata; class Actinopteri; order Gadiformes; family Phycidae; genus Urophycis; species Urophycis tenuis. Next base: position 47,019 of record JAXIVH010000047.1, on the reverse strand, counting down.
CGGGGCCCCCATCTGGAGCCAGGCCCAGAAAGGGGGCCCGTCAGCGAGCGCCTGGTGGCCGGGTTTGCCGCGGAGCCTCCATTGCTGAAGCTGCGGTGGTAGGCTGCGGCCTCAAGGTCTTGGGTGCCTCAAGGGGCGGTAACCCTCGAACACCGTGGTGGACAGCGGTGGTCAGGGAAGCCGTCCGACTGAAGAAGGAGTCCTTCCGGGATATGTTATCCCGGGGGACTCCGGAGGCAGTTGCAGGGTACCGAAGTGCCCGGAGCGGCCTCTGCTGTGGCAGAGGCAAAGCAGCGGGTGTGGGAGGAGTTCGGAGAAGCCATGGAGAAGGACTTTTGGTCGGCGCCAAAGTGCTTCTGGCGAACTGTCCGACACCTCAGGAGGGGGAAACGGGGAACCATCCAAGCTGTTTACAGCAAGGATGGAACGCTGTTGACCTCAACTGAGGAGGTAATCGGGCGGTGGAAGGAGCATTTTGAGGAACTCCTGAATCCGACTCACGCGCCCTCTTTGGTAGAGGTAGAGCTGGAAGCTGATGGGGGATCGTCTTCAATTTCCCTGGTGGAAGTCACTGAGGTAGTCAAAAAACTCCGCAGTGGCAAAGCCCCAGGGGTTGATGAGATCCGTCCAGAAATGTTGAAGGCTTTGGGTGTTGAGGGCCTGTCGTGGATGACACGTCTCTTCAACATCGCATGGAGGTCGGGAACAGTGCCGAGGGAGTGGCAGACGGGGGTGGTGGTCCCCCTGTTCAAAAAGGGGGACCAGAGAGTGTGTGCCAATTACAGGGGCATCACACTTCTCAGCCTCCCTGGTAAAGTCTACTCCAAGGTGCTAGAAAGGAGGGTTCGGCCGATAGTCGAACCTCAGATTGAGGAGGAACAATGCGGATTCCGCTCTGGTCGTGGAACAACGGACCAGCTCTTCACTCTCGCAAGGATCCTGGAGGGGGCCTGGGAGTATGCCCATCCGGTCTACATGTGTTTTGTAGATCTGGAGAAGGCGTATGACCGGGTTCCCCGGGAGATATTGTGGGAGGTGCTGCGGGAGTATGGAGTGAGGCAGGCACTTCTCAGGGCCATCCAATCTCTGTACACCCAAAGCGAGAGCTGTGTCCGGGTTCTCGGCAGTAAGTCGGACTCGTTTCCGGTGGGGGTTGGCCTCCGCCAGGGCTGCGCTTTGTCACCAATCCTGTTTGTGGTCTTCATGGACAGGATATCGAGGCGTAGTCGGGGAGGGAGAGGTTGCAGGTCGGTGGGCTAGGGATCTCATCGCTGCTTTTTGCAGATGATGTGGTCCTGATGGCATCATCGGCCTGTGACCTTCAGCACTCACTGGATCGGTTTGCAGCCGAGTGTGAAGCGGTTGGAATGAGGATCAGCACCTCTAAATCTGAGGCCATGGCTCTCAGCAGGAAACCGGTGGATTGCCTACTCTGGGTAGGGAATGAGTCCTTACCCCAAGTGAAGGAGTTCAAGGACCACGGGGTCTTGTTCATGAGTGAGGGGAGGATGGAGCAGGAGATGGGCCGGAGAATCGGAGCAGTGGGGGCGGTTTTGCATTCGCTCTACCGCACCGTTGTGACGAAGAGGGAGCTGAGCCAGAAGGCGAAGCTCTCGATCTTCCGGTCTATCTTTGTTCCTACTCTCACCTATGGTCATGACCGAAAGAACGAGATCGCGGGTACAAGCGGCCGAAATGGGTTTTCTCAGGAGGATGGCTGGCGTCTCCCTTAGAGATAGGGTGAGGAGCTCAGTCATCCGGGAGAGATTTGGAGTAGAGCCGCTGCTCCTTTGCGTGGAAAGGAGCCAGTTGAGGTGGTTCGGGCATCTGATAAGGATGCCCCCCGGGCGCCTCCCTATGGAGGTGTTCCAGGCACAACCAGCTGGGAGGAGACCACGGGGAAGACCCAGGACGAGGTGGAGAGATTATATCTCCACACTGGCCTGGGAACGCCTCGGGATCCCCCAGTCAGAGCTGGCTGATGTGGCCCGGGAAAGGGAAGTGTGGGGTTTCTTGCTCGAACTGTTGCCCCCGCGACCCGACCCCGGATAAGCGGTAGAAAATGAGTGAGTGAGTGAGTGAGTGTTAAAAGTCTAGCAGCAGAGTTCTGAATAATTTCTAATTTCTTAATTTGTTTTTTCGGGAGACCAGTAAGAAGTGCATTGCAATAGTCTAATCTACTGGTAATAAAAGCATGGATCAATTTTTCTGCATCCTGCTGAGTTAAAAAGGGCCGTACTTTTGCAATATTTCTCAAGTGGAAGTAGGATGTCTGGATAACCTTACTGATATGGGGCATAAAGCTTAGCTCAGCGTCTAAGATAACACCTAGGCTTGTTACTTTTTGTTTGACCTGGTGAGCCAAATTCCCCAGCTTGCTGAGAATGGCATCTCGTTTTGTTTTTGGTCCAACTAAAAGTACCTCTGTTTTATCATCATTTAATTAAAAAAAATTGCTGCTCATCCACTGGTTAATGGAGGTTAGGCATGCAGTAAGGGAAGAAAGACCGTCTAAATTTGTTGGTTCTACAGAAATGTATAGTTGTGTGTCATCTGCATAGCTGTGGAAGTTTACATTATGCTCACTTATAATGTCTCCTAAAGGAAGCATATATAGGGAAAAGAGCAAAGGACCAAGACAGCTCCCCCGAGCCACACCAAAAGGCAAATCATGTTTTGTAGATGCATGATCTCCTAGACTGACATAAAAATCTCTGCCTGTGATGTATGTTTGGAACCAATTTAGAACATTCCCAGAGAGACCAACCCATTTTGCAAGACGATGAATTAGAATGTTATGATCAATGGTATCGAAAGCTGGGCTCAGGTCTAAAAGAATAAGGATTGAGACTTTGTTTGAGTCAGTGGCAAGTCTGAGATCATTAACTATTTTTAAAAGGGCTGTTTCTGTACGATGATTTGATCTGAAGCCTGATTGGAACTTTTCTAAAATACTGTTGCTATTGAGATAGGTCTGTAGCTGATTGCAGACAACTTTTTCAAGTACCTTACTCAGGAATGATAGGTTTGATATAGGCCTATAGTTATTCAAGATAGTATGGTCAAGATTAGATTTTTTAAGCAAAGGTTTCACAATAGCTGTTTTGAAGGCAGTCGGAAAAACACCTGATTCTAATGAGGTATTTATTATTTTAAGAATAAAGGGAGCCAGGCTACACCTTGAGGTGTCGGGTTGAGGTGTCGACAGACAGACAGACAGACAGACAGACAGACAGACCCGTTAGCCTGATTTTTTGTTTTGTTTTTGGAGATGACTGGCAACCACCACGTCACTGAGATAGGGACGAAAATTCGGTAACAACGGCAACGAGTTACTGTGGCTCAGTGGTTAGAGCCGGGGGACGGAGAAGGTCACTCACCGACCCGGCGGCGGCGGTTCGATTCCCTCGAGATGTCGACGTGTTGGTGGTCGGGTTGAGGTGTCGACAGACATACCCGTTAGCCTGATTTTTTGTTTTGTATTTGGAGATGACTGGCAACCCTCTACGTCACTGAGATAGGGATGAAAATTCCGTAAAAAATGTCAAGGATTGACTGTGGCTCAGTGGTTAGAGCCAGGGGACGGAGAAGGTCACTCACCAACCCGGCGGCGGCGGTTCGATTCCCTCGAGATGTCGAGGTGTTGGTGGTCGGGTTGAGGTGTCAACAGACAGACAGAGAGACCCGTTAGCCTGATTTTTTGTTTTGTTTTTGGAGATGATTGGCAACCACTACGTCACTGAGATAGGGACGAAAAATCGGTAACAACGGCATGGAGTGACTGTGGCTCAGTGGTTAGAGCCGGGGGACGGAGAAGGTCACTCACCGACCCGGCGGCGGCGGTTCGATTCCCTCGAGATGTTGGAGTGTTAGTGGTCGGGTTGAGGTGTCGACAGACAGACAGACCCGTTAGCCTGATTTTTGTTTTGTTTTTGGAGATGACTGGCAACCACTACGTCACTGAGATAGGGACGAAAATTCGGTAACAACGGCAACGAGTGACTGTGGCTCAGTGGTTAGAGCCGGGGGACGGAGAAGGTCACTCACCGACCCGGCGGCGGCGGATCGATTCCCTCGAGATGTTGGAGTGTTGGTCGTCGGGTTGAGGTGTCGACAGACAGACAGACCCGTTAGCCTGATTTTTTGTTTTGTTTTTGGAGATGACTGGCAACCACTACGTCACTGAGATAGGGACGAAAATTCGGTAACAACGGCAAGGAGTGACTGTGGCTCAGTGGTTAGAGCCGGGGGACGGAGAAGGTCACTCACCGCGGCGGCGGTTCGATTCCCTCGAGATGTTGGAGTGTTGGTGGTCGGGTTGAGGTGTCGACAGACAGACAGACTCGTTAGCCTGATTTTTTGTTTTGTTTTTGGAGATGACTGGCATCCACTACGTCACTGAGATAGGGACGAAAATTCGGTAACAACGGCAAGGAGTGACTGTGGCTCAGTGGTTAGAGCCGGGGGACGGAGAAGGTCACTCACTGACCCGGCGGCGGTGGATCGATTCCCTCGAGATGTCGGAGTGTTGGTGGTAGGGTTGAGGTGTCGACAGACAGACAGACAGACAGACAGACAGACAGACAGACAGACCTGTTAGCCTGATTTTTTGTTTTGTTTTTGGAGATGATTGGCAACCACTACGTCACTGAGATAGGGACGAAAATTCGGTAACAACGGCAAGGAGTGACTGTGGCTCAGTGGTTAGAGCCGGGGGATGGAGAAGGTCACTCGGCGGCGGCGGTTCGATATCCTCGAGATGTTCGAGTGTTGGTGGTCGGGTTGAGGTGTCGACAGACAGACAGACCCGTTAGCCTGTTTTTTTTTATTTTGTTTTTAGAGATGACTGGCAACCACTACGTCACTGAGATAGGGACGAAAATTCTGTAACAACGGCAAGGAGTGACTGGCTCAGTGGTTAGAGCCGGGGGACGGAGAAGGTCACTCACCGACCTGGCGGTGGCGGTTCGATTCCCTCGAGATATTGGAGTGTTGGTGGTCGGGTTGAGGTGTCGACAGACAGACAGACCCGTTAGCCTGATTTTTTGTTCTGTTTTTGGAGATGACTGGCAACCACTACTACCGACCCGGCGGTGGCGGTTCGATTCCCTCGAGATGTTGGAGTGTTGGTGGTCGGGTTGAGGTGTCGACAGACAGACAGACCCGTTAGCCTGATTTTTTATTTTGTTTTTGGAGATGACTGGCAACCACTACGTCACTGAGACAGGGCCGAAAATTCGGTAACAACGGCAAGGAGTGACTGTGGCTCAGTGGTTAGAGCCGGGGGACGGAGAAGGTCACTCACCGACCCGGCGGCGGCGGTTCGATTCCCTCGAGATGTTGGAGTGTTGGTGGTCGGATTGAGGTGTAGACAGACAGACCCGTTTGCCTGTTTTTTTGTTTTGTTTTTGAAGATGACTGGCAACCACTACGTCACTGAGATAGGGACGAAAGTTTGGTAACAACGGCAAGGAGTGACTGTGGCTCAGTGGTTAGAGCCGGGGGACGGCGAACGTCACTCACCGACCCAGCGGCGGCGGATCGATTCCCTCGAGATGTTGGAGTGTTGGTCGTCGGGTTGAGGTGTCGACAGACAGACAGACCCGTTAGCCTGATTTTTTGTTTTGTTTTTGGAGATGACTGGCAACCACTACGTCACTGAGATAGGGACGAAAATTCGGTAACAACGGCAAGGAGTGACTGTGGCTCAGTGGTTAGAGCCGGGGGACGGAGAAGGTCACTCACCGCGGCGGCGGTTCGATTCCCTCGAGATGTCGGCGTGTTGGTGTTGGTGGTCGGGTTGAGGTGTCGACAGACATACCCGTTAGCCTGATTTTTTGTTTTGTATTTGGAGATGACTGGCAACCCTCTACGTCACTGAGATAGGGATGAAAATTCCGTAAAAACGGCAAGGATTGACTGTGGCTCAGTGGTTAGAGCTGGGGGACGGAGAAGGTCACTCACCAACCCGGCGGCGGCGGTTCGATTCCCTCGAGATGTCGAGGTGTTGGTGGTCGGGTTGAGGTGTCAACAGACAGACAGACAGAGAGACCCGTTAGCCTGATTTTTTGTTTTGTTTTTGGAGATGATTGGCAACCACTACGTCACTGAGATAGGGACGAAAAATCGGTAACAACGGCATGGAGTGACTGTGGCTCAGTGGTTAGAGCCGGGGGACGGAGAAGGTCACTCACCGACCCGGCGGCGGCGGTTCGATTCCCTCGAGATGTTGGAGTGTTAGTGGTCGGGTTGAGGTGTCGACAGACAGACAGACCCGTTAGCCTGATTTTTGTTTTGTTTTTGGAGATGACTGGCAACCACTACGTCACTGAGATAGGGACGAAAGTTTGGTAACAACGGCAAGGAGTGACTGTGGCTCAGTGGTTAGAGCCGGGGGACGGCGAACGTCACTCACCGACCCGGCGGCGGCGGATCGATTCCCTCGAGATGTTGGAATGTTGGTCGTCGGGTTGAGGTGTCGACAGACAGACAGACCCGTTAGCCTGATTTTTTGTTTTGTTTTTGGAGATGACTGGCAACCACTACGTCACTGAGATAGGGACGAAAATTCGGTAACAACGGCAAGGAGTGACTGTGGCTCAGTGGTTAGAGCCGGGGGACGGAGAAGGTCACTCACCGCGGCGGCGGTTCGATTCCCTCGAGATGTTGGAGTGTTGGTGGTCGTGTTGAGGTGTCGACAGACAGACAGACCTGTTAGCCTGATTTTTTGTTTTGTTTTTGGAGATGACTGGCAACCACTACGTCACTGAGATAGGGACGAAAATTCGGTAACAACGGCAACGAGTGACTGTGGCTCAGTGGTTAGAGCCGGGGGACGGAGAAGGTCACTCACCGACCCGGCGGCGGCGGTTCGATTCCCTCGAGATGTCGACGTGTTGGTGTTGGTGGTCGGGTTGAGGTGTCGACAGACATACCCGTTAGCCTGATTTTTTGTTTTGTATTTGGAGATGACTGGCAACCCTCTACGTCACTGAGATAGGGATGAAAATTCCGTAAAAACGGCAAGGATTGACTGTGGCTCAGTGGTTAGAGCTGGGGGACGGAGAAGGTCACTCACCAACCCGGCGGCGGCGGTTCGATTCCCTCGAGATGTCGAGGTGTTGGTGGTCGGGTTGAGGTGTCAACAGACAGACAGAGAGACCCGTTAGCCTGATTTTTTGTTTTGTTTTTGGAGATGATTGGCAACCACTACGTCACTGAGATAGGGACGAAAAATCGGTAACAACGGCATGGACTGACTGTGGCTCAGTGGTTAGAGCCGGGGGACGGAGAAGGTCACTCACCGACCCGGCGGCGGCGGTTCGATTCCCTCGAGATGTTGGAGTGTTAGTGGTCGGGTTGAGGTGTCGACAGACAGACAGACCCGTTAGCCTGATTTTTGTTTTGTTTTTGGAGATGACTGGCAACCACTACGTCACTGAGATAGGGACGAAAATTCGGTAACAACGGCAAGGAGTGACTGTGGCTCAGTGGTTAGAGCCGGGGGACGGAGAAGGTCACTCACCGACCCGGCGGCGGCGGATCGATTCCCTCGAGATGTTGGAGTGTTGGTCGTCGGGTTGAGGTGTCGACAGACAGACAGACCCGTTAGCCTGATTTTTTTGTTTTGTTTTTGGAGATGACTGGCAACCACTACGTCACTGAGATAGGGACGAAAATTCGGTAACAACGGCAAGGAGTGACTGTGGCTCAGTGGTTAGAGCCGGGGGACGGAGAAGGTCACTCACCGACCCGGCGGCGGCGGATCGATTCCCTCGAGATGTTGGAGTGTTGGTCGTCGGGTTGAGGTGTCGACAGACAGACAGACCCGTTAGCCTGATTTTTTGTTTTGTTTTTGGAGATGACTGGCAACCACTACGTCACTGAGATAGGGACGAAAATTCGGTAACAACGGCAAGGAGTGACTGTGGCTCAGTGGTTAGAGCCGGGGGACGGAGAAGGTCACTCACCGACCCGGCGGCGGCGGTTCGATTCCCTCGAGATGTTGGAGTGTTGGTGGTCGGATTGAGGTGTAGACAGACAGACCCGTTAGCCTGTTTTTTTGTTTTGTTTTTGAAGATGACTGGCAACCACTACGTCACTGAGATAGGGACGAAAGTTTGGTAACAACGGCAAGGAGTGACTGTGGCTCAGTGGTTAGAGCCGGGGGACGGCGAACGTCACTCACCGACCCGGCGGCGGGGGATCGATTCCCTCGAGATGTTGGAGTGTTGGTGGTCGGGTTGAGGTGTCGACAGACAGACAGACAGACAGACAGAGAGACAGACCTGTTAGCCTGATTTTTTGTTTTGTTTTTGGAGATGATTGGCAACCACTACGTCACTGAGATAGGGACGAAAATTTGGTAACAACGGCAAGGAGTGACTGTGGCTCAGTGGTTAGAGCCGGGGGATGGAGAAGGTCACTCGGCGGCGGCGGGTCGATATCCTCGAGATGTTGGAGTGTTGGTGGTCGGGTTGAGGTGTCGACAGACAGACAGACCCGTTAGCCTGTTTTTTTTTATTTTGTTTTTGGAGATGACTGGCAACCACTACGTCACTGAGATAGGGACGAAAATTCGGTAACAACGGCAAGGAGTGACTGGCTCAGTGGTTAGAGCCGGGGGACGGAGAAGGTCACTCACCGACCTGGCGGTGGCGGTTCGATTCCCTCGAGATATTGGAGTGTTGGTGGTCGGGTTGAGGTGTCGACAGACAGACAGACCCGTTAGCCTGATTTTTTGTTCTGTTTTTGGAGATGACTGGCAACCACTACTACCGACCCGGCGGTGGCGTTTCGATTCCCTCGAGATGTTGGAGTGTTGGTGGTCGGGTTGAGGTGTCGACAGACAGACAGACCCGTTAGCCTGATTTTTTATTTTGTTTTTGGAGATGACTGGCAACCACTACGTCACTGAGACAGGGACGAAAATTCGGTAACAACGGCAAGGAGTGACTGTGGCTCAGTGGTTAGAGCCGGGGGACGGATAAGGTCACTCACCGACCCGGCGGCGGCGGTTCGATTCCCTCGAGATGTTGGAGTGTTGGTGGTCGGATTGAGGTGTAGACAGACAGACCCGTTAGCCTGTTTTTTTGTTTTGTTTTTGAAGATGACTGGCAACCACTACGTCACTGAGATAGGGACGAAAGTTTGGTAACAACGGCAAGGAGTGACTGTGGCTCAGTGGTTAGAGCCGGGGGACGGCGAACGTCACTCACCGACCCGGCGGCGGCGGTTCGATTCCCTCGAGATGTTGGAGTGTTGGTGGTCGGGTTGAGGTGTCGACAGACAGACAGACCCATTAGCCTGATTTTTTGTTTTGTTTTTGGAGATGACTGGCAACCACTATGTCACTGAGATAGGGATGAAAATTTGGTAACAACGGCAAGGAGTGACTGTGGCTCAGTGGCTAGAGCCGGAGGACGGAGAAGGTCACTCACCGACCCGGCGGCGGCGGTTCGATTCCCTCGAGATGTTGGAGTGTTGGTGGTCGGGTTGAGGTGTAGACAGACCCGTTAGCCTGATTTCTTGTTTTGTTTTTGGAGATGACTGGCAACCACTACGTCACTGAGATAGGGACGAAAGTTTGGTAACAACGGCAAGGAGTGACTGTGGCTCAGTGGTTAGAGCCGGGGGACGGCGAACGTCACTCACCGACCCGGCGGCGGCGGTTCGATTCCCTCGAGATGTTGGAGTGTTGGTGGTCGGGTTGAGGTGTCGACAGACAGACAGACCCATTAGCCTGATTTTTTGTTTTGTTTTTGGAGATGACTGGCAACCACTATGTCACTGAGATAGGGATGAAAATTTGGTAACAACGGCAAGGAGTGACTGTGGCTCAGTGGCTAGAGCCGGAGGACGGAGAAGGTCACTCACCGACCCGGCGGCGGCGGTTCGATTCCCTCGAGATGTTGGAGTGTTGGTGGTCGGGTTGAGGTGTAGACAGACCCGTTAGCCTGATTTCTTGTTTTGTTTTTGGAGATGACTGGCAAATGCTACGTCACTGAGATAGGGACGAAAATTCGGTAACAACGGCAACGAGTGACTGTGGCTCAGTGGTTAGAACCGGGGGACGGAGAAGGTCACTCACCGACCCGGCGGCGGCGGTTCGATTCCCTCGAGATGTCGAGGTGTTGGTGGTCGGGTTGAGGTGTCAACAGACAGACAGACCCGTTAGCCTGATTTTTTGTTTTGTTTTTGGAGATGACTGGCAACCGCTACGTCACTGAGATAGGGACGAAAATTCGGTAACAACGGCAAGGAGTGACTGTGGCTCAGTGGTTAGAGCCGGGGGACGGAGAAGGTCACTCACCGACCCGGCGGCAGCGGTTCGATTCCCTCGAGATGTCGACGTGTTGGTGGTCGGGTTGAGGTGTCGACAGACAGACAGACCCATTAGCCTGATTTTTTTGTTTTGTTTGTGGAGATGACTGGCAACCGCTACGTCACTGAGATAGGGACGAAAATTCGGTAACAGTGGCAAGGAGTGACTGTGGCTCAGTGTTTAGAGCCGGGGGACGGAGAAGGTCACTCACCGACCCGGCGACGGCGGTTCGATTCCCTCGAGATGTCGACGTGTTGGTGGTCGGGTTGAGGTTTCGACAGACAGACCCGTTAGCTTGATTTTTTGTTTTGTTTTTGGAGATGACTGGCAACCGCTACGTCACTGAGATAGGGACGAAAATTCGGTAACAACGGCAAGGAGTGACTGTGGCTCAGTGGTAAGAGCCGGGGGACGGAGAAGGTCACTCACCGACCCGGCGGCGGCGGTTCGATTCCCTCGAAGATGTCGACGTGTTGGTGGTCGGGTTGAGGTGTCGACAGATAGATAGACTTTTATTTGTCACTGTACAGTGTACAACGAAATTAAGGGGGAGCGCTCTCCCTGAGCTACCATGCACAACAAACAACAAAAAAAACAAAAGCCGACTCCCGCGGGGTCTAGAAATTTCCAATCCTAGCTCTAATGGGGGAGTCTGTTATGAATTTTTATTTATTTTTTTAAAGCCGACACCCGCGGTGTCTAGAAATTTCCAATCCTAGCACAGTTATGAGGGGGTCTGTTATGATTTTTTTTTTTTTTTTTTTTAATTATTTTTTTAAAGCCGACACCGGCGGTGTCTTGAAATTTCCAAGCCTAGCTCAGTTATGAGGGGGTCTGTTATGATTTTTTTTTTTTTTTTTTTTTTTTTTTTTAAAGCCGACACCCACAGTGTCTAGAAATTTCCAATCCTAGCTCACTAATGGGGGGTCTGTTATGATTTTTTTTTTTTTTTTTTTTTTTTTAAAGCCGACACCCGCGGTGTCTAGAAATGTCCAATCCTAGCTCACTAATGGGGGGTCTGTTATTAATTTTTTTTTTTTTTCAATTTTTTTTTTTCCATTTTTTTTTCCTTTTTCTTTTCCATTTTTTTTTTTTGCATTTTTTTTCTTTTTTTTTTCTTTTTTTTTTCATTTTTTTTTTCAATTTTTTTTTCAAATTTTTTTTCGTTTTTTTTTTTTTCAATTTTTTTTTCAACTTTTTTCTTTTTGCATTTTTTTTTTCAATTTTTTTCTATTTTTTTCAATTTTTTTTTTCCGATTTTTTTTTTTTTTTAAATAAAAAAAAATTCATAACGAACCCCCCCCCACCCATAGTAATGGGGGGGGGGGTCTGTTATGAATTGGATTGGATTGGAAATTTCTAGCCACCACGGGCTAGGGCTTTAATAAAAAAAAAAAAAAAAAAAAAAAAATACATAACAGACCCCCCCCCCATTACTGAGCCAGGATTGGAAATTTCTAGCCACCCCGGTGTGGGCTTTAAAAAAAAAAAAAATTAAAAAAAAAAAAAAAAAAAGACCCCCCCCCCCCCCCCCCCCCCCCCCCCCCATTACTGAGCCAGGATTGGAAATTTCCAGCCACCCCGGGTGTTGGCTTTATAAAAAAAAAAAAAAAAAAAATCACAACAGACCCCCCCCCCCCCATTACTGAGCCAGGATTGGAAATTTCTAGCCACCCCGGGTGTGGGCTTTAATAAAAAAAAAAATAAAAAAATAAAAAATTCATAACAGACCCCCCCCCCATTACTGAGCCATTATTGGAAATTTCTAGCCACCCCGGTTCTGGGCTTTATAAAAAAATAATAATAATAATAATAACAGACCCCCCCCCCCATTACTGAGCCAGGATTGGAAATTTCTAGCCACCCTGGGTGTGGGCTTTATAAAAAAAAATAAAAATAAAAATAATAATTCATAACAGACCCCCCCCCCCCACCCATTACTGAGCCAGGATTGGAAATTTCTAGCAACCCAGGGTGTGGGCTTTCAGTTTTTTTCTATTTTTTTCAAATTTTTTTTTTCGATTTAAAAAAAAAAAAAAAAAAAAAAAAAATCATAACGAACCCCCCCACCCATAGTAATGGGGGGGGGGGGGTCTGTTATGAATTGGATTGGATTGGAAATTTCTAGCCACCCCGGGCTAGGGCTTTATAAAAACAAAAAAAAATAATAAAAAAAAAAAATCATAACAGACCCCCCCCCCCCCCCCCATTACTGAGCCAGGATTGGAAATTTCTAGCCACCCCGGTTCTGGGCTTTATAAAAAAAAAAATAATAATAATAATAACAGACCCCCCCCCCCATTACTGAGCCAGGATTGGAAATTTCTAGCCACCCCGGATGTGGGCTTTATATAAAAAAAATAAATAAAATAAAAATAAAAATCATAACAGACCCCCCCCCATTACTGACCCAGAATTGGAAATATCTAGCCACCCCGGGTGTGGGCTTTATAAAAAAAAATAATAATAAATAAAAAAATAGTAATAAAAAAAAAAAAATCACAACAGACCCCCCCCCCCCCCATTACTGAGCCAGGATTAGAAATTTCTAGCCACCCCGGATGTGGGCTTTATATAAAATAAAAAATAAAAAATAAATAAAAAAATCATAACAGACCCCCCCCCCCCATTACTGAGCCAGAATTGGAAATATCTAGCCACCCCGGTTGTTTGGCTTTATAAAAAAATAAATAAATAAATAAAAATAAAAAAAATCATAACAGACCCCCCCCCCCCCCCATTACTGAGCCAGGATTGGAAAATTCTGGCCACACCGGGTGTGGACTTTATTAAATAAAAAAAAGAAAAAAAAAAATTCATAACAGACCCCCCCCCCCCATTACTGAGCCAGGATTGGAAATTTCTAGCCACCCCGGGTGTGGGCTTTATAAAAAAAATAAAAAAATAAAAATAAAAAAATTCATAAAAGACCCCCCCCCCCCCATTACTGAGCAAGTATTGGAAATTTCTAGCCACCCCGGGTGTGTTCTTTATAAAAAAAAAAAAAAAAAAAAAAAAAAATCATAACAGACCCCCCCCCCCCCCCCCCCATTAATAAGCCAGGATTGGAGATTTCTAGCCACCCCGGGTGTGGGCTTTATAAAAAAATAAATAAATAAATTAAAAAAAAAAAAAAAAAAAAAAAAATCATAACAGACCCCCCCCCCCCCCACCATTACTGAGCCAGGATTGGAAATTTCTAGCCACCCCGGATGCGGGCTTTATATATGTGTGGGCTTTATAAAAAAATAAATTAAAAAAAATCATAAAATTCATAACAGACCCCCCCCCCCATTACTGATCCAGGATTGGAAATGTCTAGCCACCCTGGGTGTGGGCTTTATAAAAAAAAAAAAAAAAAAAATCATAACAGACCCCCCCCCCTATCACAGAGCCAGGATTGTAAATTTCTAGCCACCCCGGGTGTGGGCTTTATAAAAAAAAAAAAAAAAAAAAAAAAAAATCATAACAGAACCCCCCCATCACTGAGCCAGGATTTGAAATTTCTGGCCACCCCAAGTGTGGGCTTTATAAAAAAAAAAAAAAAAAAAAAAAAAATATATATAACAGACCCCCCCCCCCCCACCATTACTGAGCCAGGATTGGAAATTTCTAGCCACCCCGGATGCGGGCTTTATATATGTGTGGGCTTTATAAAAAAATAAATAAAAAAAAATCATAAAATTCATAACAGACCCCCCCCCCCCCCATTACTGATCCAGGATTGGAAATGTCTAGCCACCCCTGGTGTGGGCTTTATAAAAAAAAAAAAAAAAAAAAAATCATAACAGACCCCCACCCTATCACAGAGCCAGGATTGGAAATTTCTAGCCACCCAGGGTGTGGGCTTTATAAAAAAAAAAAAATAATAATAATAATAATAATTCATAACAGACCCCCCCCCCCCACCCCCCATTACTGAGCCAGGATTGGAAATTTGTAGCAACACCGGATGTGGGCTTTATAAAAAAAAATAAAAAATAAAAAGTCATAACAGACCCCCCCCCCCATTACTGAGCCAGAATTTGAAATTTCTAGCCATCCCGGGTGTGGGCTTTATAAGAAAAATAATAATAAAAAAAAATAAATAATAACAGACCCCTCCCCCCATTACTGAGCCAGGATTGGAAATTTCTACCCACCCCGGGTGTGGTCTTTATAAAAAAAAAAAATAAAAAAAAAAAAAAATCATAACAGACCCCCCCCCCCCCCCCCCTCATTAATAAGCCAGGATTGGAGATTTCTAGCCACCCCGGGTGTGGGCTTTATAAAAAAATAAATAAATAAATTAAAAAAAAAAAAAAAAAATCATAACAGACACCCCCCCTATTACTGAGCCAGGATTGGAAATTTCTGGCCACCCCAAGTGTGGGCTTTATAAAAAAATAATAATAAAAAAAAAAAAAAATTATAACAGACCCCCCCCCCCCCCCCCCCACCATTACTGAGCCAGGATTGGAAATTTCTAGCCACCCCGGATGCGGGCTTTATATATATAAAAAAAAAAAAAAAAAAAAGTCATAACAGACCCCCCCCCCCATTACTGAGCCAGAATTTGAAATTTCTAGCCATCCCGGGTGTGGGCTTTATAAGAAAAATAATAATAAAAAATAAATAAATAATAACAGACCCCTCCCCCCATTACTGAGCCAGGATTGGAAATTTCTACCCACCCCGGGTGTGGTCTTTATAAAAAAAAAAAAAAAAAAAAAAAAAAAATCATAACAGACCCCCCCCCCCCCCCTCATTAATAAGCCAGGATTGGAGATTTCTAGCCACCCCGGGTGTGGGCTTTATAAAAAAATAAATAAATAAATTAAAAAAAAAAAAAAAAAAAAAAAAATCATAACAGACACCCCCCCTATTACTGAGCCAGGATTGGAAATTTCTGGCCACCCCAAGTGTGGGCTTTATAAAAAAAAAATAATAAAAAAAAAAAAAAATTATAACAGACCCCCCCCCCCCCCCACCATTACTGAGCCAGGATTGGAAATTTCTAGCCACCCCGGATGCGGGCTTTATATATAAAAAAAAAAATAAAAAAAATAAAAAATCATAACAGACCCCCCCCCCATTACTGAGCCAGAATTGGAAATATCTAGCCACCCCTGATTAGTGTTGGGAGGTTCGAATCTTTATACTGTTTCGTTCAATTTACTCTCGGACAGTAAATTGAACGAATCTTTGAACGAGTCATTTCGTTCATTTCGTATTTTTTTTTACAGCAGGTGGCGCTGTAGCCCTCTTGTGAGCGTTGTAAAAAAGATTGCGGTTCTCAAACACTTAACAATGAAGGCAACATGGTTTACTTCAGCTGACAAAGTGTATACAAAATGCCACAAGCAATTCAAACCATCTGAAAACCTAGGAAAGCAAAAACACACCACTATAAAGTGACTTGTGTCCTGTATCCTCCCTGCCACTGTTGTTTGACAGCACGACATGACAGTGACTTGGTAGCTGTCACATGACAAATGAACGAGACCGATCCGAATGAATGAACGAGAACGACCCGTTCAGCCTGCCTGTCACGTGACAAATGAACGACTTGATGAACGAATGAACGAGTCGAGAACGACCCGTTCAGCCTGCCTGTCACGTGACAAATGACCGAGAGACCGATCCGACGTGACAGCTGGTAGAAAACAAGTGAATGTAAAACTCACTCATTTTGGCAATTAGTAAGACAAATAGTAACAATGAATAAGTTCCTTAAAATGTTTACATGGTGCATTTACCCTTTCATGCAAAACATCAATTACCTCAGGCAGTGGAAAACAAATGTATAAATAATAATGTCAACTTGCGACGTGAATCAGATGCGCACAGCTGATGTGACACCGGCATATGCCGTCACTGTAACCAAGTGAACCCCCTCTTGCGCTGTCAAAGTGTGAATGCTGACAGTGTGTGACAGAGGGGTATTTAAACCGAGATGCAAACTTGGTCTGTGTGAGCTGCACTTTATCAGAGGCTCTGAAATGAACATTTAGTGAGGATTTGTGGTGCATTACTATCTCCTTTTCTCATCCAATCCTAAACGGTTATTCCGGCCAAACAGTTAAATCGAACGCAACTGGACATTAGATTTGTCTGTGAAGACGTTTCGCCTCTTATCCAAGCGGCTTCATCAGTTCGTAACGCATCAGTCTGACTAGTCCGCTGTCTGTGAAGACGTTTCGCCTCTTATCCAAGCGGCTTCAACAGTTCGTAGTACGGATCGGTCTCTCGTACTATGAACCAGTTCATCAGTACGTAACGCATCAGTCTGACTAGTCTGCACTATTGCGGACTAGTCAGACTGATGCGTTACGAACTGATGAAGACGCTTGGATAAGAGGCGAAACGTCTTCACAAATCTAATGTCCAGTTGCGTTCGATTTAACTGTTGGCCGGATTAAACATGACCTGGATGAATGAGAACATGCATAGACCTAAACGGTTATGTGTCTAAAAACAGAGATGATGTACAGGAGGATGTACAGCTATTAAAGTTGAGGAGTTTAACTGAATTAAAATGATATAATTCAAAAGAAAGATTACAAAAACCGAAGACCACTGATTAATTATGATTTCATGAATGAATAATGTATTATGATATTTTATTATTTTGTGGCATAAGATCAACATGTTAATATCATTTTCTTTTTTTAATAACACACTTTACATTATGTACACAACACTATATACATCTAAGAAGACCACTAATCAATTATAACATCACAAATCAGACATCATTCATTTCCTTGTTAGTGTCCACAGCCCCATACGTAGCTGAGCTACTGGGTGTCACGTGAGAAATGAACGAGAGACCGATCCGTACTATGAACGATTCGGTGAACGAACTGTTGTGCTTACTGCTGGCCACATAGCCTGAGTGGCCTGGCTGTCACATGACAAATGAACGAGAACCTGACGGACGCACAGTTGAGTGAGTCGTGAACGAATCATTTCTGTTTCCTGTCCTGCTGACTGTGGGTTTATGCAGCTGCCATGTGGCCAGGGAAGGTACTGCATGAACGAATCACTCACTGAGATGACTCATTACTCCCGAGTCATCTAAAAGATTCGTTGATATAGAACGAATCGTTCACGTCCGACACATCACTACCCCTTATGTGGGCTTTATTAAAAAAAAAAAAAGAAAAAAAAAATTCATAACAGACTCCCCCCCATTACTGAGCCAGGATTGGAAATATCTAGCCACCCCGGTTGTGGGCTTTATAAAAAAAAATAAAAAAATAAAAAAAATAAAAATCATAACAGACCCCCCCCCTATTACTGAGCCAGGATTGGAAATTTCTGGCCACCCCAAGTGTGGGCTTTATAAAAAAAATAAAATAAAAAAAAAAAAAAATTATAACAGACCCCCCCCCCACCATTACTGAGCCAGGATTGGAAATTTCTAGCCACCCCGGATGCGGGCTTTATATATAAAAAAAATAAAAAAAATAAAAAAAATCATAACAGACCCCCCCCCCATTACTGAGCCAGAATTGGAAATATCTAGCCACCCCTGATGTGGGCTTTATTAAAAAAAAAAAAAGAAAAAAAAAATTCATAACAAACTCCCCCCCATTACTGAGCCAGGATTGGAAATATCTAGCCACCCCGGTTGTGGGCTTTATAAAAAAAAAAAAAAAAAAAAAAAAAAAAAAAAAAAAATCATAACAGACCCCCCCCCCCCCCCCCCCATTACTGAGCCAGGATTGGACATTTCTAGCCACCCCGGGTGTGGGCTTTATAAAAAAAAAATAATAATAATAATATTAATAATTCATAACAGACCCCCCCCCCCCCCCCCCACCCCCCATTACTGAGCCAGGATTGGAAATTTCTAGCAACACCGGATGTGGGCTTTATAAAAAAAAAAAAAAAAAAAAAATTCATAACAGACCCCCCCCCCCATTACTGAGCCAGAATTAGAAATTTCTAGCCATCCCGGGTGTGGGCTTTATAAGAAAAATAATAAAAAAAATAAATAAATAATAACAGACCCCTCCCCCCATTACTGAGCCAGGATTGGAAATTTCTACCCACCCAGGGTGTGGGCTTTATATAAAAAAAAAAATAATAAAAAAAAATAATAATAACAGACCCCCCCCCATTACTGAGCCAGGATTGGACATTTCTAGCCAACCCAGGTGTGGGCTTTATAAAAAAAAATAAAATAATATTAATAATAATAATTCATAACAGACCCCCCCCCCCCCCATTACTGAGCCAGGATTGGAAATTTCTAGCCACCCCGGGATGGGCTTTATAAAAATAAAAAAATAAAAAATCATAACAGACCCCCCCCCCCCCCCATCACTGAGGAAGGATTGGAAATTTCTAGCCACCCCGGGTGTGGGCTTTATAAAAAAAAAATAATAATAATAATAATAATAAAAAATAAAAATAAAAAAATCATAAAAGACCCCCCCCCCCATTAATGAGCAAGTATTGGAAATTTCTAGCCACCCCTGGTGTGGGCTTTATAAAAAAAAATAAAAAAAAATAATAACAGACTCCCCCCATTACTGAGCCAGGATTGGAAATGTCTAGCCATCCCGGATGTGGGCTTAATAAAAAAAAAAAAAAAAAAAAAAAAAAATCATAACAGACCCCCCCCCCCCCATTACTGAGCAAGTATTGGAAATATCTAGCCACCCCGGGTGTGGGCTTTATAAAAAAAATAATAAAATAAAAATTAATAACAGACCCCCCCCCCATCACAGTGCCAGGATTGGTGATTTCTAGCCACCCCGGGGGTGGGCTTTATAAAAAAAATTATAAAATTAAAAAAAAATTACAACAGACCCCCCCCCCCCACATCACTGAGGCAGGATTGGAAATTTCTAGCCACCCCGGGTGTGGGCTTTATAAAAAAAATAATAAAAAATAAAAAAATCAAAATAAAAAAAAATCATAACAGACCCCACCCCCATCACTGAGCCAGGATTGGAAATTTCTAGCCACCCCGGGGGTGGGCTTTATATAAAAAAAAAAATAAAAATAAAAATAATGAAAAAAGAAAAAAAAAATCATTACAGACCCCCCCAATTACTAAGCCAGGATAGGAAATTTCTAGCCACCCCCCGGGTGAGGGCTTTTAAAAAAAAAAAAAATGAACAAATAAAAAAAAAATCATAACAGACCCCCCCCCATTACTGAGCCAGGATTGGAAATTTCTAGCAACCCAGGGTTTGGGCT
>JAXIVH010000469.1:58480-83480 GCA_036785325.1 Urophycis tenuis | reverse complement strand
CATGGCACTGGTTGTGGGTTCAACACCCAGGGGAGGTGCCATTTGTGTGGGGGTGCTCTGACCCAATAACCAGCAAGAATATAAAAATAACTAGTGAGCACATGTGATGCGTGATTCTGGTCCCTCTACCGGTGTGTGGCAATGAATCGCATTTCGAGACGTTAAACCCCACGCAGTCCCTACGCAGAAGTATCACGGGCTCATGACGGCTAGAGTCCTATAGAGAGATTAGAGTCCTATAGAGTGTCTCTCTATAGGGCTCTAATGACGGCGTCCGAGCCAACGGCGTGGCCATTGCGTGATCACGACGCGATCCCCTACGCAGAAGCATAAACCAGGCTTCAGTCACCCGAGGAAGTACACACAGTATGGGAAGACACAGAGCAGGTGGCTTTTTGAATGTTTTATTTCTTCTGTGCACTTTATTATTGTTATTATTATTATTATTATTATCTTATGTGTATGTATGCATGCGTGTATGTGTATGTGCATGCATGTATCTATGCGTATGGACAGATATGACATATCGATATATAGATATGGTTATACAGATATATATGGTTTATAGATATATGGATATGGATATGCAGATATATATTGTGTATGTATGGTCTTGTGTGTGTGTATGTGTGTGTATATATATATACATACATATATATATACATATATATATACACATATATATATATATATATATATATATATATACATACATATATATATATACATACATATATATATATATATACATATATATATATATATATATATATATATGTATATATATATATATATATATATATGTATATATATATATATATATATATATATATATACATATATATATATATATATATATATATATATATATATATATATATATATATATATATATATATATATATATATATATTAGAACTGTGTAAAATATTTTATCACTTCATTTTGTGTTCAACAGGCTACAATTTGAAATATTTCCACTTTTGTGATCACAACAGAAATATATTTTCCCCTCCCTTAGTAAGAGGTCGACACAGTGTATGTTTTGCATTTTGCAGAGGTTTATTGGTTTGAACATATTTGGCACTGCCACAACATCTCCTTTCTGCATTTCCCACACGTGTATTTATCGCAAGAAACACAACGCGCAGTAGCGTGATTCTTTTTGCAATTGAACTTCACCTGACACAATGACCTTTTCCCTGTGTCAGGTGATGGGGGCAGTTGCACAGGAATGTTTTCTTCTTTTACCCTCTTGGCTCCCATAAAAGCCTCTGCGAGCTCGCTCGCCAACTCCACCAAAAAGTCCACGCGTCTCTCCTTCGCCCCGGTGCATGCTTGAAAAAGAACATGCGCGTTCAGCGCTGCGATGTCCACCATGTTGTAAAACACAGCGACCGGCCAACGCCGCGTTGCCTGACGCACGGTGTACTTCCTCACCATCTGGTCCATTATGTCCACACCGCGTTTCATGCTGTTGTAGTCGGTGACGGTGTTTGGCTTCTTTCTCGGGGTATCCCCAGTCTTCACCACGCTGTGCATGCTACTGAGGATGCAAACGGTCTTCTTCCGTCCGGGGGCGTACACCGTCAGTGTGGCACCGGAGGTTGAAAACACCTGATGAATAAAATGATATAAAACGTTATTATAATAACTTCACACACTAGGGGTTGCATGACTTCAGATTTTTTGAAGTCGACTCTAATGTGATGAAAGTCGAGTCGACGTCGACTAGTCGCTGATGACGTCATTCATATTTTTCGTCATAATCAAAATCACAGGAGGAGGGAATGTTTTGCAACGACCTGTGTTAATTGACATGTACACCATGTACAATAAAAAAGGAAACAGCTCGACAGCTACCGCATCCATTCTTTTTATTTTCTTCGAAAGAAACGCGCAGAATAAAAGCGGAAGCGCAGTATAAAAAGCGGGAGCGCTCCACACACTAGGAAGTCGTTCCAAACTCCGAACGTTCACGAATGCTAGGCAGCACTCCAGCCTCGACTCCCAAGAACGCTCCATAGATCGCGACTCACAAGGAAGTGCTCTAGCGAGTCGCAGCCTCCAGTTCGGAACACGGCCAAAGTCACACGATCGCCGACTAGTCGACGTCACACGCAAAACGTCATTGTAGTTCTTAAAGTCGTCGACTAGTCTGTGCTAGAGTCCTATAGAGTCTATAGATAGTACTCTAGTCTGTGCAACCCCTATCACCCAAGCGGCAACATTCCATGCTGAAAAATGAAGCCCATGCGGAAGTGCAAAAACGTGCAGTTCCTCGACTGGCCGCTTGAGGCTGGCTGCAGAAAGGAGTCAACTCCCATAGACACCCATGTTAAAATGTCCAACTTTACAGCCAAAATAAACATGTTTACAGCCTGGTTCAAAAAACGGTTTTGGTGTCTTTCAGTAGTGTTCGAGTCCATGACAACTGTGAGGGGGTTAATTTTTTTAGAATCCATTATTTTAATGCACAGAGAAGGATTTATTTTTATGAATAATTAAGGGCGTGGTCAACTTGATTGGCAGCTGTCATCTGTCATCACGGCATGACCTTCACGGATTCGAGGCTTTGATTGGTCTGGCCGGAGGTAGGCGGGCTTAGAACACAGACTGAAATGTCCAAGATGGCGGCGCCCAGAAGCTCAATTTTAGGCTTCATCTCCGCTGTTAAGAATGCCTATGGGTGACGTCACGGAGGGTTTGTCCATATATATATATACAGTCTATGTATAAAACGTTATTATAATAACTTCACACACACACCATGATGACACTTGAGACCTTGACACAAACCCCCCCAAAAAATCCTAGTACTACATATTTTGTGGGGCAGCCGTGGCCTACTGGTTAGGGCTTTGGATTTGTAACCGGAGGGTTGCCGGTTCGAACCCCGACCAGTTCCAACGGCTGAAGTGCCCTTGAGCAAGGCACCTAACCCCCTCACTGCTCCCCCCGAGCGCCGCTGTTGCAGGCAGCTCACTGCGTCGGGTTTAAGTGTGTGCCTCACCATCACTGTGTGTCACTAATTCACGATTGGGTGATGCAGAATACAAATTTCCCTCACGGGATCAAATGAGTAATTCTCTTAATTCTTAATATGACAAGATATGTGCAACATACCTGAGTGCTGAATTCACTGCGGTCCGTAATCTTTCTAGCTGATTCCGGAAGCTCCCGGCGATTCTTATTGACCGTGCCGAGGAGCGTTGTCTTCCGGCTGAGCAGTCGTCTCACGAGGGACAACGACGTGAAGGAGTGGTCCGCGGTAACGGTTCTTCCTTCATCCAGAAATGGCTCCATTAGCTTCATTACCACATTATCCGACAGTCTGTCCCCCGTGGGACGACTGGGGTCTTTGCCGAGATACGGGATCATGTTACACACATACTTGGAATTCAAGTCACACGCCACCCAGAACTTGATTCCAAACTTGTCCAGTTTCGTTGCACTGTAGTGCAGGAAACAGCAGCGGGTCTTTGAGGGAAAAAGTTGCTCATCTACGGTGATGTGCCTGCCCGGGTTGTACGATGAGACGCAGTTGGCAACAAAAGACGCCCAAATGTCAGCGATCGCCGCAAACCTGTCCGTCGCCGCTCGTTCACCGCGTGTGTCCTTGTCGTCGAAGCGCAGGTGTCGCGTGATCTCTTGGAATCGGTTTCGAGCCATAATGCCACTGATCAGGGGCAGTCCCAGTTTTGCTGACCACGCATCATGCAGCGACGGGAGTTTGATGATGCCGCGCAGGAGGAGGATGGCAATGAACGCCTTTAGTTCAGGGAGGGCCATAGACCAGTTATCGTCTTGTGTCTGGCGTCCGTGCTGAACAGTCCACTCCTGAATGGTTTCAAGCATCTGCAGTGTGATGAAACAGTGGAAACTCTGTGAGCGACTCGACACCTTTCTTTTCATCGACGCAGTCGGCTCTCCCTCTGTGGCGTAGCATTCTGTAGGGCTGTGATGGAGGTGCCTTCCGATCCGTTCTTCACGCCACACTGTGCCGTCCTTTGCCGTCTCTGTTGTCCAAGCGTCTGTCTCTAGTCGACCTCTCTTCTTCAGCGGCGACGAAATCTCCTCATCAGTAGGGTGATCATATTGATGTATTTGAGATGTGAGCAATGAAATATCTCAAATGATGTGAAATCTACGCAAAGATATCATTGAATTATAAATCAAACACACAGACGGACCCCCACCAAGGAAACACTGTAGATATGGAATAAAACGTAAAACTACCTAGGCTAAGAACATAAAACAAATAAATATAATAACAAAAATAAAATCAGTTAAAATGAACTCTGTCACGAGAAGTAAAAAGAATAAAACACCAAATAAAATGGCGAACATATAATACTGACAAATATAAATGAATACATAGATCAGTGTTTCCCCTGCATTCAGCGCCACTGCAAAAAAAAACGAAAAAAAAAACACTTTATTTTTTATTTTTTATTTTTTTAGATATGTATACTGTCTGTAATTTTACCCCTATAAAATGTTTCTCTGATTGGTGCAACTACGTTGCTATGTTGTTGCGATGCGTTTCTTGGAACTTCTGTATCTCGAGCTGTCAGCTCGCTCAGCTGTCTTATTCTGAAGTATTTGAAGTCACAGGATCCTCACCCAGCATCCACCAAGAACCCTAAAAGGTATGTAATATTTACTAAAAGTTGTTGTGTCCACTGTCCTATACAACGTATGAACACTTTTATTTTCTACCGGTGAAACGAGTGCTGGCTCGCTCGTTCGGGTGCATTCGAACACTTCAGTTGTGAACGTCAATGATTGAAAATAATTTGATATCAGAATGACGTGAATGTGGTCGTATTAGTGGTTGTTTAGACGTTGTTTTAAAAATCCTCTGGAATACTAGGTTACGGATTTTCTGAATTAGGCTAGCCTATATTAGAACGAAGACTGTTACTACTGCCCTGTTCCCCTGTGTCTCCTGTTTTCCGGAGTGTGTGCGTGTGCGTGCGTGTGCGTGTGCGTGTGTGTGTGTGTGCGCGCGCAGTGGCGGTTTTAGGCACGGACAGACTTTGGGGGGGGGGGGGGGGGGGGGGGGGCGGCACGAGATCGTCAAAAACAAAAACAAAAAAAAACATCTGCGCCGCAAAGCGCTTCTCTATAATCTATCTATCATGTCACTATGTGGGGAATTGGCAAATTGTCGCCCCCTGCAGCTGCGAGGAGGGGGGGGGGACACGGGACTGCGACGACAGTTCAACTCTGGTCGGGTCGGTCTCCCATCTCAAATCACACCCCTGCTTCAGAAAGCTGTGTCTGTGTGAGAGAAGGCGAAAGGGGAGGGGTGCGGGGGGGACAGTTCACCTCTGGGTCTCCAGAAATTGAACGGACAACAAGGGGGAGGGGGAACGATTTGTGCAATTGATAAATATTTCTCTTTTTCTTTCTGTTTGCCCCCCCCCCCCCCCCCCCCAAAAAAGGTGTTGTTTTTCCCCCCCCGTTTTTTCGGGGGGGGGGGGGGGCGGCGCTCGTAGGGAATCTCGCCCGGGGCGTAATTCAATGTAGAACCGCCAGTGTGTGTGTGTGTGTGTGTGTGTGTGTGTGTGTGTGTGTGTGTGTGTGTGTGTGTGTGTGTGTGTGTGTGTGTGTGTGTGTGTGTGTGTGTGTGTGTGTGTGTGTGTGTGTGTGTGTGTGTGTTTCGCGCGTGTCTCCCTCTTCCTCCAGTGTCATGGAATGTGTCAGTAAAAAGCTAATTTATGAGGAGTTTCTGATTCGTCGGAGGTGTCCGGAATAACTAGGGTTTAAGATCGGGATTGATAAGGGGTGGGATTACAATATGAAATATAAATATACATAGGGCCTATTCCGGTCGTGCTGAGTGTTGTTTATGAGTAGACTATTGACAAATAGTCAAACTCATTCATTGACTATTGGTTATATTTCTATAGCCTACCTACAGCTCCAATCATATTTCCATAGTACATTCATTGTTTACTCTGATCAGAATGTGGATTGGACTTCTTTTACTGAAATGTAAAGGACATTTTTTGGTTTGATTGGAAGTCTGTGTAATAGAGCTTAATTGCAAGTCATTTTCCAGAAAAGCACTGTTGACAGCAATTATCTTTCTCACATTCACCACAAATACTGTTTATGTTTGCTTTACTTTTAGGTGAAGACGGATCTACGGAACAAACTACAAGGGGACCATTTGGCCAAAGCCGAGGAAAATTAAGTGCTTAGCTGCAGAGTGTAGCTTGTGCCAATAGATCTGGCTACATGTAGCTACTTGTTTTAATAAATCAGGTTTTTTTAAAAAAAGGGGAAACACTGCATAGATAAATAAAACAATTAAAAGACAAATTACATAGGTGAGTCTTGAGCCTGTTTTTTTTTTAATGTTGACATTACACATTATCATTATAATTACAAACATCTCTAAATATGCCTCCTTTGTATTGATTTAGGATTGTTTTCCTCTTTTCCTAAAACACAACTACCATAATCAGCAAACGAAAAATAGGATGTTTAGAAAATCTTACCAGAAGAAATTTCTGAGTCGGAACTCAGCTGAAGGGTTATTTCTTCTCCATCAGAGTCACACGGGTTGACTTGGTGTAGGATCATGTCCAAAGCCTGCTGAGTGCTGAAAACCTTTGCCATCTTTCCTTCTTCAAAAACAGTCTTTCCTTCTTCCTTCTTCATATCCGATATCTGGAACGTCTTTTTTTGTCTCATATTTAACACACCCAGCCGGAGGCTAATCAGTGTGACACAGGCCCGGGAAAGGTGCTAAAAATCCGCCATCATCCACGTACTCCGCATTGACACACAGTGTTCACCTGTGTGTGTCCGTTTCAGTGCTTTGCCTATACTCAGCATATTGCACACAAATCAAATCGGTTAACTTGTGTTTGGAAAAAAAAGATAAAGCACTCATTACTCGGGAAGCACCCCTTTTTGTTTTTTTTTGTTTTAAATAGGAGACATTATCACCAAGTCATTGCATGGCGGTTGGTTGGTGGGGTGACACAAGAGCGGTTGGGTCCTGCCGCAGTGTCTGCACCCCCCCCGCCACGTCATTGGTTCAGACTCCCGCTGGTGATGTCAGCCCCGCCAATGAGAAGCCGCCAATACACCCCAGAGCCCGCCCTACGGCTCACAGGCTCTATAGAAGAGACCGACCGCACGTCCCTCCATCAGTCTTCATTCACCGAATCCTCGACGTCGGAAAGAAAGACCCTTAAAATCGGACAAAATGGTAAGCTAGCAAACATCTTGCCTTTAAAACTAACTAACTGACCAAAAAGTGACGCTTGATCGTAGATGGAGGAATCCCTGTCGTGCGTGCAAACCTTTGTGTTTTATCATCTAAATCCCTCTGCGTTGTCTCCTAGCTACGGGTCACACAGCGGTCTCTATGGCGACTAACGCTAGCGGCGCCATGACTCTGCAGGCGGGTCGCCCCCTGGGCCTGATTTTAAAGCTGCCCTAAATGACGCAGATCCCCACCCCAACGGCATCAGTTAAACAATAAGAATACAATGAGATCGCATGTAATCTAGATAGTGGATTGTTAATAATACTAGACGTTGAAACCTGATCGTGTGGGTCTGATCGTGTTTGATGGCGACTGGCCTAATCCGTGGCCCTTTTTTATTTATTTAAATTAATTCTTGTTTGTTTTAAATCCGAGACGACTCCCTGGCAGTAGAGGATGAGTTTGCAAAGCGCAATCGGATCCTGTCGTTAACGCGGTACAAAGCAGCGGGCTTTTTTACACTGGGGGGGTCGGGGGGGAGGGGGATTGGGGAGTGGCCACTAAAGTCAGTGATTGTGTGTGTGTGTGTGTGTGTGTGTGTGCCTGCGTTTGACCCCAGGGTGACTGTGTGTGGGTGTTTCTGTGGTTCAGTTACAGATCAACACTGAGTCGCTGATGCAATTGTGTGTGTGTGTGTGTGCGCGCGCGCGCGCCTGTGTGCGTGTGCGTGTGTGTGTCTGGGGGTACTGCAGTAAAAAAAAAAAAAAAAAAAATCCCGACGGTGACGCAGCGGGTTCAAAAAAAGTCACATTTCCAGCCTGTTGTTGGTGCCGTCTTCGCCCCGCCCACTTCTCCCAGAGCCGCACCCGATTGGCGGTGACGCAGGATGACGTACTTGGATGGGCGGGGCTACAGCTGCTCTTATCTCATCTCCTCTTCCTACGCGCTCTTCTAATGCGGCAAATGACGGACATGTCGTGGAGACATCGCGCGACTTGATGTCGGCAATGTCGCCGACTGACCGAGCACAGGAAAACCCAGAACGCTGTTTATATATCGTTTTGTCGCCGTCATGCGGTACCTGCAATCGTGACATGGTGCCATGTATTTGATTCCTTACAATACACTATGCAAAATGCTTATTGTGTGTCGCAGTGAATTATATTTAAGTAAAAAAAAAAAGATTATTGCAGGTCACTGCAGACCAGGGATGTCACTCATTTTCACCCCCGGGCCACATCAGCATTATGGTTGCCCTCAAAGGGGCCGGTTGTAACTGTAAGACTATATACATTTAACTACTCCTTAACATTATTAAGTAACTGTCTCTGCATTTGATTATTATTTATTCAAGTGTACAAATATTGCACATGCATTTATATAAATGTACAAATATGTGGAAGCACCGAAACCATTGCAGTCTAGCGGCAGGATTTTTGCGGATCACAACATTGAAATGCATTGTGGGAGATGTAGTTCATGGTGGCTGTTGACACACGTGCTGTATAGACCGTGACATCCGGGTTGCCGTTTGTTTTCCTTTCCCCGCAGCGTGAGTGTATCTCCATGCACGTGGGCCAGGCCGGAACCCAGATGGGCAATGCATGCTGGGAGTTGTATTGCCTGGAGCACGGCATCCAGCCCGACGGCCAGATGCCCAGCGACAAGACCATCGGCGGCGGGGACGACTCCTTCAACACCTTCTTCAGCGAGACGGGCGCCGGGAAACACGTGCCGCGGGCCGTGTTCGTGGACCTGGAGCCCACCGTCATCGGTATGTATGTGTGTGTGTGTGTATATATATATATATATATATATATATATATTTATTGTTGGGATCATTCAGTCATAATTTTGTGACTGGATTTTAAAATATGGATAAACATTACTGTTTTTTTTTTGTCTGTTTTTTTTTTGTTGTAAATTATTTAATATGATATTTTTATTATTATTTTATTGTCATATTAAATATAATAATTATTATATTAAAAAAATATTACATATAATATTTTATATTATTAATATAATATATTAATGTAATATTACTTTTTATATCTTCTCAAAAACGGGTAGTTAAATAATTAGGGTTACGATATGTTACATACCGTAACATATCTTCATTAAACATGTGCCTTCATTAAACACTTGAGTCTCTTCTGGAAGATGGAGGGGAGTGACTCTGCAGTCTAGATCCTTCCTCACCTAGGGGGCACCATATCACAGCATCGCCAACAACCCTTTTTTTTTTTTTTTTTTTTTTTTTTTTAAATTTTATATATATTTTTTTTTACAGTGAACCATTAAATTGCACAGTATTACACTATACTTATTGGTTGAAATACATTTTATAATTTTTTAATTCAGATTTTGTAAATGAGGCAGGCTGTCTTTGCTTGGCAGCCATTGCTACTTCTTCTACCCTTTTTTTTTTTTTTTTTTTTTTTTTTTTTTTTTTTTTAAGGCTTAATGTCTTTAATGTCTACTGTCCTCAGACGAGGTGCGCACCGGAACCTACCGCCAGCTGTTCCACCCTGAGCAGCTGATCACAGGGAAGGAGGACGCCGCCAACAACTACGCCCGCGGCCACTACACCATCGGCAAGGAGATCATCGACCTGGTTCTTGACAGAACCCGCAAGCTAGTAAGATAACATTGGATCTCTGCAGAGTTGTCCATTCTTCTGTTAAAAAATGCTTCACATGGAAGCATACACACAACTCTGAGGTTGTAGTTGACTTTGCTGCCATCTAGAGGTGAACTGGTCAGGGGGACTGTAGTCAAGACCACCTTTTTTGTCGAGTCCAAGACAAGTCTTAAGATCAGGATTAGTCGATACCAAGTCAAGACTTGAGTGCAAAGAGGTTCGAGTCCCAAGACAAGACCCAAGTGCAAAAATAGTCAAGACCGAGTCCAGGACAGAAAAAAGCAAGTCGTTTGCATAAAATATATATTATATATTTCATATGACCAGGAACACATTACCTTTCATCTTCCGCTATGTAAGCTAATGTTAACGTTAACACATAGATAAGGCTAAGCACCTCCTAGCTCTGCAGTTAATTTACCGCAATGTATGATGCCTCTCCAGGTGTCATATGAAGTTTGACATTGTCCCACAGATTTCCGAAATGGTTGATCAATGAAAATGACAAAAACAGTTCTGTCAGCCTACTGGGTACTCTTGAGATGCAGAGCAACGTGATCACACTTATATCGCCCCCCCCCCCCCTTTCAGGCGGACCAATGCACCGGGCTCCAAGGCTTCCTCATCTTCCATTCCTTCGGCGGAGGCACCGGCTCCGGCTTCACCTCCCTGCTGATGGAGCGGCTCTCCGTGGACTACGGCAAGAAGTCCAAGCTGGAGTTTGCCGTCTACCCGGCTCCCCAGGTCTCCACCGCCGTGGTGGAGCCCTACAACTCCATCCTCACCACCCACACCACCCTGGAGCACTCCGACTGCGCCTTCATGGTGGACAACGAGGCCATCTACGACATCTGCCGCCGGAACCTGGACATCGAGCGCCCCACCTACACCAACCTCAACCGGCTGATCGGCCAGATCGTCTCCTCCATCACCGCCTCCCTGCGCTTCGACGGCGCCCTGAACGTGGACCTGACGGAGTTCCAGACCAACCTGGTGCCCTACCCGCGCATCCACTTCCCCCTGGCCACCTACGCCCCGGTCATCTCGGCGGAGAAGGCCTACCACGAGCAGCTGTCTGTGGCAGACATCACCAACGCCTGCTTCGAGCCGGCCAACCAGATGGTGAAGTGCGATCCTCGCCACGGCAAGTACATGGCCTGCTGTCTGCTGTACCGCGGCGACGTGGTGCCCAAGGACGTCAACTCCGCCATCGCCACCATCAAGACCAAGCGCACCATCCAGTTTGTGGACTGGTGTCCCACCGGCTTCAAGGTGGGCATCAACTACCAACCACCAACTGTGGTACCCGGAGGAGATCTGGCTAAGGTGCAGAGGGCCGTGTGCATGCTGAGCAACACCACCGCCATCGCCGAGGCGTGGGCTCGCCTGGACCACAAGTTTGACCTGATGTACGCCAAGAGGGCCTTCGTCCACTGGTATGTCGGAGAGGGCATGGAGGAGGGCGAGTTCTCCGAGGCCAGAGAAGACATGGCCGCCCTGGAGAAAGATTACGAAGAGGTGGGCACCGACACCGTCGGGGATGAAGGCGAGGAGGAAGGCGAAGAATATTAGAGGTCATCACCCCTACATCATATTAAAACAAAACATAGCAAAGTTACAGTTCAAAAAATGTTCTTAAATTGTTCTGCAGAATAAAAAAAGGTTCAAAGGTTCGAATGCAAGTTGTTTTGATTGATCGGGAACATGTCTTATTTCCAAGTTATTTCATCAATTGTGATCATGTGGCCTAGATAAATGATGGATAGACACTTAATTGATCTCCGTGGGGAAATTCAAGGTCCCGGTAGATAACGAGACTGAATGTACTGAGGGATGCTTGTAGTGACAGGGCAGCGTGTTAAATGAAGGATTCTATATCAACCATTAGTTAATGCTAATATTTCATACGCCATCCACGTGGTGGCTGGTGAGTAGACTGATGGCCAAGGGAACCGGGAACACACAGTGTTGATGTTGAGGTCTTCGGACGCCAGAGAAGACGTGGCTGCCATGGACAAGGATTATCAAGAGGTTGGCACCGACACCGTTTGATCTGAAGGAAAGGAATATAAGGCTAATATGGAGTTTGACCTCATTCCACTTAAACAACGCATTCCCCTGAGCCACAAGTACAAATGTGCCCTTAGTTTAAACATTAATATTAAAAAAAGTTAAAAAAAAAAAAAGCTTCATTCGGTCATTATGATTGATTTGAGTAAGGCTGAAGAATTTGTCACTGACCTCCCACTTACGTTTTGATAAGTGCGAGCCCACTGACTAGAGCTGTGTTCGAAAAGTGCACTCATTCACTATGTGGGGCGCTATATATATAGTGAATCAGCCATTTTGTAGTGTTGTTCGAAAATCCAACTGTCAATTTCATTCACTACATAGTGCACTACAAAATCGTCGCATGACATCCAAATATGTAGTGCACAAACACTGTACACTACGGCAACACATCTAGACCATCATGCACTGCGAGCTATCCCGCGGAAGTCAAGAAGAAGAGGAAACCCATCAGTCGCTTTGATGGACGGCAACGTCGTATACAAAAGTATTTTGCCGTATTTTATTGTTCAGGTTTGTTATGCCGTTGCATGGTAAATAAATCAAGTCCCGTGGAGCCAACGGCATCAGTTTTGTTGACGTTATATTTAAAGTTAAAGTGGGCCGGAACGGTCGTTCCGGCACCTCAGATAAATTAATAAATAAATAGATTTATTCATCAACGCAATGGTGGTGTTTTTTTTTTTTTTAAATGTTACTTGCACTGTGGAAGGCCCGCGCTCCTTCTGAAAGAGTCCTTCAGCACCTCATCATCAAATTAAAACTTAATATCATCCCCTTGCCCCGTCTTGTTTCTCTATCACTCTGACAAACACGCTCCGGAGTTATAGCATACATTCTGATTCTGCCTGATTCTCCATAATGCAGTCTATGTGAGACTGCCGTGTTTTAAAATCGTATTTACGCCCGGTATACTAAAAGTGCCCGACTGCTGTATGTATTATAAAGACTTGTGTGGCTTACCATTTCTAGTGACACCTGAGCATGCAAACTGGACAGTAGTTGCTGGGGTAAGCCTTAATGCAGTGAGGGAGGGCGGCCATCTTAACTTAAACATTAAGCTCTTCTTAATCAGCGCTAGAACCCCAGGCCAGCAGCTCCAATGCACGGTCAACACTATGCCCTGGACCCAGAGCTTCATGATCCCTATACCATTGACTCTAGGGCTTGGGTCGTGAAGCCTTTTTGTTTGGGAGAGCCATAAAGACCAAATATTTCTAACTATTTCCTTGCGAGCCATATAATATTAGACAAGAGTAGGACATACATTTTTTTCAGTTCATCTCTTCATTTTTTAAGTATAACACGTCTCTGAGCACCAAAAGCACTATATATAATGAATATCTTTATTCTTCATTATAACATTGTCTCTAGTGAACTCCAAAAAAGAAAGGCTAAATCCACCCTTGTTGATCCCTTCATTGGCAAAAAAGCAACAGTGTCACCTGCACCTTGCATTTATACTAAACTGATCCACATGGCTGGTGTCTGTTGACTCATCGAATGCGAGAGGAAAGCACGTCCCTGCGTTTGTGTCCATAACTTGCGTCTCCTTGACTTGATTTGCCACCATCACGGTACAATCCTGAACAGTTCTTGCTGACGGAAAGCACATCTTTTATTCGTTTGATTATCTTGCCTCTATTGGTAGAAGTCCTCAACAGTTCATTGCCCACCGCAACCGTGAATGTTCTCGGCATAATCGCCCAGCTATGAACAGCTTTTCAATTCTTGATTACCAAAAGCACCAGCAAAGCTAGCGGAATTCCCAACACCCTGCTGGGTCCATCCACGAAGTTGCTGCTGACTGGTTTGTATTACATTCACATTGAGGGGCGTTTAGCAGATGCTTTTATCCCAAAGCGACGTACAAAGAGTACATTTGTCAGAAGGTGAAACACTTCATTGCCAGCTAATACAGTAAGAAAGTCAACCAGAACAAGTTTCAAGCATTTCAATTGCTAGGTGAACCATTGCTAGTGTACAACATCTCTGACTAAGTGCCAAGACGTACAACGTACACACGAGGGGAGGGTTTGTATACAGGATGCATGTTATGCAGGGTTCAGGGTGAACTCTGAACAAGTGAGTCTCGAGTCTCTTCCGGAAGACGGGGAATGACTCCTGACTCCCCATCTTCCGCAAGAGACTCAATGCTTGAAACTTGTTGCTGGTTGACTTTCTTACTGTATTAGCAGGCAATGAAATGTTTCACCTTCTTCTTACAAATGTAGTCTTTGTAAGTCACTTTGGATAATAGCTTCTGCTAAATGTAAATTTAAATGAATTATCGTGTTAAAAAATGTCTGCTCCAAATTGTCTGCGAGCCATTTGCGTCATCGAAAAAGCCATAAGGTTCCCGACCACTGCTCTAGGGGCATTGATTCTGAAAGTGTACTGCAACATTTGTACATCATCATCATTCTGTATGTAAAGGCTGTGAAAACAAAGATCCCTGTTCTAATGTAAAGAATTTAGGTAATTCAACTTTATTTCTAATTTATATAAAAAGCATATTGGCATGTAGCATAACAAAGTCATCAATTGTGGCTTATTAAAATTCCTTTCAAACAATGCAAAGCTAAAACACGTCCAACATCTGTCTTTCCCTTATGCGACTGACTGCAAATTGCAAAAACACTTTTTGAACAATTAATGCACTGCAAGTCATACAAAATATTTTTATTTAGTATTTAGTTTTGGAAAAAAAATTAAATCCTCATTCGGAAACATAGCAACCAAAAGTCAGCATTGATTTGACTCGCCAATGCTTGACAACAATACAAACATGTAAGCCATTTTATCAAAAGTAAAAATAATACATTTTCAAAAGACAGACTTGCAACATTAATGCTGCCCCAAGTTAAACCTTTACTAGATGAATATGTGGTATAAGTGATCATTCATTATTAATAATGTTAAGATCTCAGAAAATGTATATGTGGTGCCTTTGAGAATTATCTAGTAAAAGCCTTGATATACTGTTCATCATAGTAACCAAACTATATGTAGGTTATCAGTAGTCAAACAAATAAATTACAGACAAGAATACTAACAAATCCTTGTCAATGGGGCAGTTATTTAGGTATTTAAGTTATCACTTGGAACAAAAAACAAGATACAAACACAAATTCTCAAATCAGGTTTTCACATCAAAGAGTCTGGGCATAACCTATGGTTATTTCAGTTTCAAAACCCATCTATGACCCCATGGAATATGGTTGTAGGAACAATTTTTTCAAAATTGTAATATAGGTGAACAATTGAATTTGTTGCTCCCTATGATGTTACGTGCCAAAATTATGAACTGAATCGCAAACACACAAAAATATTTTCCACTGTCTTTAGACAGGATAGGTCTTCAATCCTTTTTTTTTTTTTTGTCAAAATGACTATTTTGTGCCGAAAAAGTCTTACATTCCTTGCTGTACCTCAAAACGGTCGTTGTTGTGTAAACTAAATATCTTATAAGATTGCGGTTAATAGGTGATTCTCCTCGGTGGGGTTTTCGGCATTGCTTTGCTTACATTGGATACAATATATATCCTGAAAAGGTGGAGTGAACGTATTGGCCGGCGTAGAGTCCTGCCGCCTGATCCGAGGGCAACTGCAAATGCACGGTGTCCCCTTGTTTTAAGGGCAGTACCGCGCTGCCGGACGACTGATCCACCAAACCCTTTTTGTACTCGTCGTAAGTATACATCACCGGCTCGCCGTTCTTCGTCAGGGCCACCCAAACGTTGCCGCCTTTGCAGTGCACGTGGTAGGCGAAGTAATAGATCCCGGGCACCGTGCACGTGAACACGCCCGTTTGGGGGTTGTAGTCCTGGTTCCCGTTGTGCAGAAGCTTGTCAAAGACGACCGGGGAGCCCACCGGCGGGAGGGGTTCGTGAGCTTGGCGGTGAACGCCGGCATCTCCAAGCCTCCCCCTCCCACATCTCCTCCGTTCCGCGAGTGCTTGTAGCCGTGCTCCTGCCCGTTGCTGTAAGGCCCGGTGGCGGGCAGCACTTGCCCGAGGTCGGGATAGGCGGAAGAAGGTCCCGGAGGACCGGGCGGACCCGGTTTGCCGGGTCGTCCCGGATGGCCCGAAAGGCCACTCGCACCGGGCGTGCCCTGGGGGCCTACGTTGCCCGGCACCCCTGGCTTCCCTTCCCCGGGGTAACCGGGTTTACCCGGCGGACCCATTTCCCCCTTTGGACCCGGCATACCCGGCGGGCCGATGGAACCGCCCGGCCCCGTCAGTCCCGGGATCCCCTTCGGTCCCTGGAAACCTCGCTCGCCGGCTTGTCCCCCTTCCCCCTTGGCACCGAGGAACCCCCCGTTGCCGGGGACACCGGGGCCACCGTGGTGACCGTGCTCACCCTTGGGTCCCGTGGGACCGGGCAATCCCCGGGGTCCCGCTTGGCCGCTCTGTCCCGGTGAACCCGGTTGCCCCGGAAGTCCCGCCGGCCCCAGTTCGCCCCGTCCTCCCGGCGCTCCCTTCGTTCCCATGGTGCCCTCGTCCCCTTTCAGCCCCGTGAATCCGAGACCCCCCGGGGGCCCCATCGGGCCCGGCTGGCCGGGATTCCCGGTGATTCCCGGGGGGCCAGTGTCCCCGGGGAGGCCCGCGTGACCCTTGTCGCCTTTGGGGCCCTGAGTCCCCGTAAACCCGCCGTGCCCCTTGGGACCCTTGGGCCCCGGGAAACCGGGCTTACCGTACCCGGTGGCGCCCGGCCCGCCCGGTAAACCCGGTGCGCCGGGCATCCCTTTGCCTCCGGGGACGCCCAGTTGTCCCGGCAAACCGTCCGGTCCGGGTTGTCCCATTCCGGGCAAACCCGGCGGTCCCGGCTCGCCCGACAACCCCTGCGGACCCGCGTATCCCGGCTCCCCGGGGGGGCCGGGTTTTCCCGGTAGTCCCGGCTGCCCGGGAAGTCCGTTCAAGCCGGGCTTGCCGATGCCCGGCGGTCCGGTTTCCCCGCGGCCGCCCGGCAGGCCGCTCGGTCCCTTCAAACCCGGAAGCCCCGGAGCGCCGATTCCCTTGTCGCCCTGGGGGCCGGCGGGCCCGGGAAGCCCCGCCACGCCCTTGAACCCGGGCTCCCCGCGAGGTCCGGACTGGCCGGGCAGACCCTGACCGCCGGGCTTCCCTATCCCCTGTAGACCCGGGGGCCCGGGCACGCCCGGAGGTCCGGGTAGTCCGATAGGCCCCTCGCCGCCTCGGGGGCCCATTCCGCCCTTCTGGCCCGCCAGTCCCGGCGCCCCGGGCTTCCCGGGCAGTCCCGGCAAGCCGGGTTTCGCCACCCCCGGGTAGCCCTGAGGGCCCGGAGGCCCGGGCTTGCCCGGGGCGCCCGGTTGCCCGTGACCGGGCATCCCGGGGGGCCCTTGTGGTCCCGGAGGGCCCTGGACTCCCTGCGGTCCCTCTCTCAGGTCATGTCCGGTCGGACCCGAGGGCTGCGGGCCTTTGGCGCCTCGAGGGAACATCTCTCCTCCTGAGGGGTGAGGAAGATAACATAATATTTTTTATTAATTATTAATTTTTATATAATTATTTTTTTAAAATGTTTATATAATTCATATAATTTTCATATAATTTTATATAATTTTTATATAATATATATATAATAGACTTTATATATATATATATAATATATATATATATATATATATATATATATATATATATAATATATTTTATATTTTATATAATGATTTTTATATATATATAATTTTTATATAATTTTTATATAATGATTTATTTTTTCTAATTATTTGGACCTTGTGGTCTTTATTTGTCATTCCCATGTGACATGGGAACAAAATTCATCTCTGCATTTGACCCCATCCTATGGTACATAGGAGCAGTGGGGCTGCTGTGTTCATTTGACCCCATCCTATGGTACATAGGAGCAGTGGGGCTGCTGTGTTCATTTGACCCATCCTATGGTACATAGGAGCAGTGGGGGCTGCTGTGTTCAGCAGCCCGGGGAGCAAGTTTGGGGGTTCAGGGTTCAGTGTCTTGCTCAAGGACACTTCGACATGCAGACAGTTTTTTTTGGATGTGGGGATCACAGGGATCGAACCCCCAACCCTACGGTTAGTGGACGACCACTAAACCACCCGCTCTACCCACTGAGCTACATGCCGCCCCATGGGGTGACATAGGGAATAGGCTTCATTTATTCTGCACATATGCTGTTTCCCTTACCATGGCTGTATACTCCTGACTGTCTTAGGCCCTACCCTACATGAGCTTTATGCTGTTATTCAGTGCTTAATTTGTAAGGGGGGGGGCGCATGGTGGTGGAACTGGCAGCTTAGTATAGGGGTGAGAGGTAATGGATACAATACAACATATATGTAACCTGAGGTTATATTCTGACTTTTGGGTGGGCTAAGGAAGGAAGGGGGGTGGGGGTTCCGGCAGGCTCAAATTAAGCCCTGATGTTATTATAATCTGTGAAGAAAAAAACTGCACATAAAGAACTTTATACACAACAGGGAGATACGTTTCAAGAGACTGATTAAAAGTGTGTGTGTGTGTGTGTGTGTGTGTGTGTGTGTGTGTGTGTGTGTGTGTGTGTGTGTGTGTGCGTGCGTGCGTGCGTGCGTGCGAGAGAGAGAGAGAGAGAGAGAGAGAGAGAGAGAGAGAGAGAGAGAGAGGTTAGAGAGAGAGAGGCAGTTCAGAGAGAGAGAGAGAGAGAGAGAGAGAGAGAGAGAGAGAGAGAGAGAGAGAGTCAGAGAGGGTTAGATAGAGAGAGAGGCAGTTTAGAGAGATAGAGAGAGGGTTAGAGAGAGAGAGAGAGGCAGTTTAGAGAGATAGAGAGAGGGTTAGAGAGAGAGAGAGAGGCAGTTCAGAGAGATAGAGAGAGGGTTAGAGAGAGAGAGAGAGGCAGTTCAGAGAGATAGAGAGGGTTAGAGACAGAGAGAGAGAGAGAGAAAGAGAGAGATAGAGAGAGGGAGGGTTAGAGAGAGAGAGAGGCAGGGTTAGAGAGAGAGAGAAAGAGAGAGAGAGAGAAGAGAGAGAGAGAGAGAGAGAGAGAGAGAGAGAGAGAGAGGGAGGGTTAGAGAGAGAGAGGCAGGGTTAGAGAGAGAGAGAAAGAGAGAGAGAGAGAGTTAGAGAGAGAGAGAGAGAGAGAGGGTTAGAGAGAGGGAGAGTTAGAGAGAGAGAGAGAGACAGAGAGAGAGAGGGTTAGAGAGAGGGAGAGTTAGAGAGAGAGAGAGAGACAGAGAGAGAGAGAGACAGAGAGAGAGAGAGAGAGAGAGAGAGAGAGAGAGAGAGAGAGAGAGAGAGAGAGAGAGAGAGAGAGAGATCAACAGCCGAGTGAAAAGCCTGTCGCCATTCTGGCTTTCGCTCAAGCGGCGCCACTTTCCTTCGGAAAAAACAAAAACAAAAACCAACGAGGCCAGCCACCACCACAACAACAACAACAACAACAACAACAAAAACAGCCCCCCGATTTGCCCCCTCACCTTTCCCCTTGCCCATGGGCAGCGGCAGTGGCGGCGGCAGCTCCTTGCCATACTGCGGCAGCATCAGCGTCTCCTTGCTATAGGGTACCTGCAGCATCTCGTTGCCCAGGTGATGCTGCTGCTGCTGATGCTGCTGCTGCTGCTGCTGCTGCTGGGGGGAGGGCTGCTGCTGCTGCTGCTGCTGCTGCTGCTGGCTGGAGCCGTAGTAGACCCCCGCGGGGGCGGCGCCCGGCAGGAGCAGGACCACCACGAACACGCCGAGACGGTGGAGGGGCGCGGCGGCCATTTTGTGTGCTGGAGTCCAAATGAGTTTTAGTTTGAGTTTTTAGTTTCTTGAATTTATTAAAAAAAAAAAAAAAAAAAGGACAGTGTTGCATAAGATAAGATAAGGTAAGATATTCCTTTATTAATCCCCCCCTTAGGAGAAATTCACAGTGACCAGAAGTGCAAGGGGATAGATGAGTGCAATAAAAACCTGACTATAGACAATAAACAATAAATAGATTTACCTAGACAAGATTAGATTAAATTAAATGCAAGCTCTTAAAGTCAGATCGGCGAGAAAGTGAGAACCTATATGCATACATACTAATCATCATTGGGGTGGACAGTAGCCTGGGAATTCCCATGCTGCTTTGCACGCGATTTCATTCTCAGTGCAAAGACAGTCTGGAAACCACCGCCCTTATTTCCCCCTGAGTTAGGGAACCAATCACAGAACGGGGGGGGGGGGGGGGGCAGCAATACGATGACGACGTCTATGCGCGACACCGAAGCTTGTAACGTGTTAATCCAACATGGCAGCGAACACAACGTTACCATTCGATGCAGCTTTAGAAAGTGTATTAAGTAGCTTTTGTAGCAATTAATTTAATTTTAGTAGCTAATTTTTAGTAGCAATTGGCTATGAATCGCGCGCAAAGCAGCATGTGAAGAACCAGACGCCGTTTGATAGACATTCGTTAGCGCCCAATAAACGGCTCTAGGCATTCGTAAACCACGCCTCAAATAAGAGAAAATGCACACCTAGTTCCCAGACCACCATCTCATCGAGATGTGGACGCGTCAGCCAGGCTATACTGTGACAGTGCAGTTGGTAGGTAAACATACTTGGTAGTTATCATTGAGATGAATGTGCATGTGCGTTAATTGTTTAACAAATGAGAAGATGGCTGCGGCAGATTTAGCAGAGCGGCTCATTTCCATCTGCAGTCCACGTACATAAAAAACAGACGATTAATTACAGTAAGATGAGACAAGACAGACAACAAGAAAGCGCAGTGCAGTATTGCCTGCTTTTGGTTTATTTTGACTTGCTAGTGCTTATGTGTTTCTTTCCTGTTTCGATTTTGGAAGGTCTTTTACCTAATGACCTGCTGCTACTACTAATACTGCTGATGGCTACAAATGCCGAAAGAACAGAAAGGACTAAATAAAAAGAGAAAAAGAAAAAAAGAGGAAAACTGAATCAACTGGTCATTGAGTAACATCCACTGCTAAACTTCCATGTAGATGCTCACCCTTTTTCAAGTGTGTGTGTGTGTGTGTGTGTGTGTGTGGGGGGGGGGGGAACTGCACATCAAAGTAAAAAATTAAAAATAAATAAATAAATGGAGAACTTGACAATAGAGCATATTATGGTCAACACAGTAAAATACATTAAGAGTGTTCCTAAAAGTTTTCAGTAATAGAAGACAAAAGATACTAGTAAGTACGTTAAAACTCACAACGAGATGCACACATTGCTCAGTATATGGGACATAGGTAGAGCCCCAAACATGACATGGTCTAAATTGTGTGCAACGATATAGCTATAACGTTAACAAATTAGCACAAAATACAAATTTCTGGCCACGAAGTAGCTTTAATGTGCGCACAATATAAACATCATTCCTGGGACAGCTGGGTCAGCAAATCAAGCACACCTTCTCCACAACCTCCACCTTAGACCTTTGGAGAAAGTGTGCTCGATTTGCTGACCCAGCTGTCCAGGAATGATAATAACAGTATTTTATGTGCAGATTATACCTACTTTGTGGCCTCAAATTAGTATTTTGTGCGCACTTTATAACTATATTGTGGACACAATTTAATTATTATTTTTTACCATGTCATGGAGTAGCCATTAAAACATGTTTTTAGATGTGCTACCCATAGAAGTCGATAGAGGTCACTGTTACAGTGAGCTCTATACAGAGTTGAGGCACATGCAGTGCAGTGCAGTCACCGCTAGGGGGCAGACAAGCGCCATGTAAAATCAACAGCACTGTGCATATATGTGTGTTCATTTTATTCCTGTATTTCTATTATTCTGTTGATGGATACATCAAACTCAAAATACAGACCATTTTAAAGCAGAACTATAATCCTCCTCCTATCCTATTTGTTTATTTCTCTATTTGTTGTTTTTGCATTGGTTATTTTATTCTGGAGTCTATTTTTTATTCTTAATTTTCTGGCTATATTTCCTCTTTTTAAAGAAATACAGACTATTTAAAGCAGAACTACAATCATTTTCCTATCCTATTCATTTAGTTATGTATGTATGTATGTATTTATCTATTTATTGTGTTTGCGTAGGTTATTTTATTCTGTAGTTAATTTTTTAGTCTTAATTTTCTGGCTATATTGCCTCTTTTTAAAAAGATACAGACTCTTTAAAGCAGAACTTTAATCCTCTTCCTATCCTATTTATTTATTTATTTATTTATTTATTTATTTATTCATTTATTTATATAGAGTAGAGTCTATTTTCATTCTTAATTTTCTGGCTATATTGCCTTTTTCATTTTTTCATTTGTATTCATTTTATATAGCCACATTGAACCCACTTGAGTAACAAGAAGTTCACTGCTTGTATTGATGTGACACTGTTATCTAGCACCGGGGACAATAAAGTTTGAAACTTTGAATCTTTGGCCTCACCTTTTCAACAGTTCTCCTCCCCAAACTGTAGCCTCATCCGCCGCTGTCTTTCCCCCCCCTTGCTCCGCCACGGCAAACTTTGTCCCTGTGTTACGTTCACCACACCAACAGCCCCCTCCTGTCCGCTTCTGCTCTCTCTACGCCCTCTCACCTCGTCCAAGGGGCATGGGGGTGTCAGGGTGGTCTTGATCCCAGGTCAGGTGTAGGGGTCTTCACAGGTGTTGGTGGGGGGGGGGGGGGGGCCGAAGTCAGAGTGCCTGGACACAGAGAGCGACACTTGAGTTTAGGCGATGTTCTAAAAAGTTTATAGTTAGGAGAGGAGGTTCAATTCTCTGCCAGGCTGTCAAGAAGCTGAAATCCACCGCTCTCTCCTCCGGACTCTGGACAATCTGTCATCTGTCTCTTGCACACTATTGCACTTTTATCACTATGACCATCGGCAGTGGGACAGGGCGGGTCGTACCACTCACCGTAGGGTCGGCGGTTCGATCCCCTTGATCCCCCCCCCCCCTCCTCCTCCTCCTCCTCCTCCAACTGTCCACATGTCGAACCCCCCACACATGTACCGATTGTAAGTCACTTTGGGACAAACAGTGTCTGCTAAATGCCCCCCTTTACCATCACCACACACCATACAGACTGAAATTGGCTGCCATTTACCGTTCTTTTTGCACTGTCAATAATCAATACTTTTTGCACTAACTTTCACAGCTACTTATGCTGCTACTCCTACCTCAGTAAACAGTAGATTCCGACATTGCATATTCATTTTTATTGTCTTTATATCTTTTTTTTTAAAAATCTTATCTGTTGTGAAATTGTATGTTTACTTCTTAGTACGAGGAAATGTCTTCTCTTGTCTGTTGTGCACTTTATCTGTCTCACCGTGAGAGAGTGAGAAACGTTCTCTCCATTTCTTTGTATGTCTTGACATGTGAAGGAATTGACATTAAAGCTACGTTGACCTTTGACCTTGACTTTCAGAGCATTCACAGTTGAGACGCCCTCCGTGTCGCAGAGCCGGCCGCAGTCCTGCGCTAACATGCCAATGCTAACGAGGTCAGCCGCTAGCATTAGCGTGTTAGCGCCGGACTGCAGCCGGCTCTGCGACACAAAGGCCGTGTCAACTGTGAACCCTCAAAGTCAAAGTTTTAATGCTAACGAGGTCAGCCGCTAGCATTAGCATGTTAGCGCCAGACTGCAGCCGGCTCTGCGACACAAAGGCCGTCTCAACTGTGAATGCTCAAAGTCAAAGTCAAAGTTTGAATGCTAACGAGGTCAGCCGCTAGCATTAGCATGTTAGCGCCAGACTGCAGGCGGCTCTGCGACACAAAGGCCGTCTCAACCGTGAACCCTCCCAAGTCAAAGTTTGAATGCTAACGAGGTCAACTGCTAGCATTAGCGTGTTAGCGCCAGACTGCAGCCGGCTCTGCGACACAAAGGCCGTCTCAACTGTGAACCCTCCAAAGTCAAAGTTTTAATGCTAATGAGGTCAACCGCTAGCATTAGCGTGTTAGCGCCAGACTGCAGCCGGCTCTGCGACACAAAGGCCGTCTCAACTGTGAACCCTCCAAAGTCAAAGTTTTAATGCTAATGAGGTCAACCGCTAGCATTAGCATGTTAGCGCCAGACTGCAGCCGGCTCTGCGACACAAAGGC
This sequence comes from Urophycis tenuis, assembly GCA_036785325.1. Taxonomy (NCBI): domain Eukaryota; kingdom Metazoa; phylum Chordata; class Actinopteri; order Gadiformes; family Phycidae; genus Urophycis; species Urophycis tenuis. The sequence continues at coordinate 59,506 of JAXIVH010000469.1, read as the reverse complement.
TGTCTCAACCGTGAACCCTCCAAAGTCAAAGTTTGAATGCTAACGAGGTCAACCGCTAGCATTAGCGCGTTAGCGCATCGTTCACCTCTCGGACCCTCTTCTCCCCTGGTTGGAGTAGGACATCCCCGTGGGTTTGTAAAGAGTGAACACACACCGAAAACCCAAACTTTCAAGAAGAGCAGCCAACACAGCAGCAAACACAGCTAGCACTTAGATTAGCGATTGTCGACTGATTTCAGACCCAACAGACCAACCATTTTCCATTTTCACACATTACTATTTTTAACTCTGCTTTTAAAGTTGGTAGGGGAATATTATTATATCAAGGCTAAAGGGGGGGCGTTTAGCAGACGCTTTTGTCCCAAAACGACTTACAATCAGTACATGTGTGGGGGGGTTCGACATGTGGACAGTTGGAGGAGGAGGAGGAGGTGGAGGAGTTGGAGGAGGAGGAGGGGGGGATCGAGGGGATCGAACCGCCGACCCTACGGTGAGTGGTACGACTCGCTCTGTCCACCCTGCTCTACCCACACTGAGCTACTGCCACCCTTAGGAGGAGGAGCTAGAGGAGGAGGAGGAGGAGGAGCAAGAGGAGCCAGAGAGGAGTCAGAAACACATCCTGGTTTATTTACCAGGCCTACAGCCTCTGGGTGAGAGGATCCCAGGTCTGGTTTAGGTCTGGGTTCGAACGCTGAACCTCGACAGAGCTTGTTCTCTTGTTGCTAGAGCGCTACCAACGCTAACCAGTCTATTGTGTTCCCCCCTGACACACAAACCTCCGATCCAACCTCTCTCTCTGGGGGAAAATACAGAAGAAACGAACCCAGACACTCGAGCAGCGAGGAAACTTGGCCAGGCACTAATTACATAGTGGGAAACAAAATGGCCGCCGCCTCTTTGGGAAATAACGAACGTTTACTTACAAAAAAAAATAAATCTCATTGGGGTCATTTCTTTCTTAATAGTCATGTTCTCGTATCTCCTTTTCATGGAAAGGTTAAATGTAAAATATCAAAAGCAAGGCTA
>JAXIVH010000469.1:50980-53480 GCA_036785325.1 Urophycis tenuis | reverse complement strand
CTGGGATTGGCTCCAGCCCCCCCGCGACCCTCGTAGAGGAGAAGCGGTTTCGATAATGGATGGATGGATGGATGGATGGATATCATGACTGTTACTGCTGTTATTATGAATGAACTATTTATCATTGTGCTCATGATCGTACATTGTTCCTATTTACCATCACTGTTTCCGCTGCTATCGCGAGTGATGTTTTCCGTTGCTGCGCCGCATCCCTTCGTTGGCCTGCACTGTGCCATGTTTTCCTTCCCCCCCCCCCCCCCTCTTCTCCCCCTTTCTCTCTCTCTCTCTCTCTCTCTCCCTCAGCCCACATGGCCGAGGCAGAAGGCCGGCCCACCCTGAACTTAACTTAACTCGAAAAGGGATTTTTGATTGCTCTAAAAATGGAGTTAAGGCAAATTCCAAATGTGCACAAACATGATACTACAAACACCACAAATCCGCTTCCGAAGAGAGAAGGGACTTGAAACTCGCCAGGCTCGTAGAGGACGACTCTCTGAACATGTGTGCAACGTTTGGTGTTGATATGTCATTCCGCGACGTCACAGTGTGAATTATGGTATTTTGTCTTTGCGTAATGCACCACTTCGCCTATAGGGGGCGCAGAATTACAACTGAACGCCAGCAGCTGTTGAACTGTTGTCTGTGTGGTTGAATGTGTGTATGTTTCTGTGTGCGCGTGTGCATGTGTGTATATGTGTCTGTGTATGGATGTGTGTGTGCGTCTGTGGGTGTGTGTTTGTGAGTGTTTATGTCTGCATGTAAGTACTGTATGTGTGTGTGTCTCTGTAATTCTGAGTGTGTGTGTGTGTGTACATGTGTATGTGTGGGTGTTTGTGTGCGTGTGTCTGTCTCTGTATTTCTGTGTGTGTGTTCGTTTCTGCATGTACGTGTGTGTGCGTGTGTGTCTGTCTGCATAGATGTGTATGTGTGTGTGTGTGTAGGTCTGTGTCTCTGTATTTCTATGTGTGTGTGTTCATTTGTGTGTGTATGTGTCTGTGTGTGTGTGTGTGTGTGTGTGTGTGTGTGTGTGTGTGTGTGTGTGTTTGTGTCTGTGTGTGTGTGTGTGTGTGTGTTCATGGATGTGTGTATCTCTGAATTTCTGTGTGTGTGTGTGTGTGTGTGTGTGTGTGTATCTCTGTGTAAGGAATATATTTGGCAGCACCTTAGCTAATTCAAGATAAAAGTCTATTTTAACAAGCACATGAACAGATAACGCTGCAATGTTAGAATACAGGTCATGGAGCCTCGATGACATGTATACTATCTATGTATTGTACACTAGCAATGGTTCACCTAGCAATTGAAATGCTTGAAACTTGTTCTGGTGACTCAGACAGACAGACATACTTTACTCTCTTACTGTATTAGCAGCAATGAAATGTTTTCACCTTCTTCTGAACAAATGTAGTCTTTGTAAGTCGCTTTGGATGAAAGCGTCTGCTAAACGCCCTCAATGTAAATGTAAATGAATGTAGGTTCTAGGCTGTGACACTCAAGGGCGTAACTTTGGGTCTACCATTGGGGGGTTTATAATAAGTTGGCCAGGTAATACCAAGTAGTCGGTGGGGGGGGGGGTAGGCTACATTACAGATGATTAAAACACGATACTATCTTGCTGGCAAATGAAAATGAATAAAGAAAACAAACAAGTTATTCATTCAGAATATTTCATATTTTTATTAATCTGAATGATGTTATGATATTGGGGGGGTTATATTAGTGTGATTGGATTTTTGCGGGGGTCATGACCCCCCTAACCCCCCCGCAAATTACGCCCCTGGTGACACTACTGTCTGATGCATGGCTGTTAACGTGGACATGAGAGCGAAGGGTTCGAAGCTGTGGAAGTTGACCTCCCTATTAGTGCAACTGAGATGTTCCAGAAAAGACAGCACTGTTCTCTGTTCCAACTCCACGAACACAAGGCTTCTATTGCAAACACAATATCATCCTCAAGTCAAGTCCAAACATTGTCTTTGTTACTCTAGTCCTTTATAGTGGTCAGATTGCTCTTGCTCACCTTCTCTTTCAGCAGAGAAGGGTAAAAGGGGGGGGGGGGGGGGGGCGTTTAGCAGACACTTTTGTCCCAAAGCGACTTACAATCAGTACATGTGTGTGGGGGGTTCAACATGTGGACAGTTGAAGGAGGAGGAGGAGGAGGAGGAGGAGGAGGGGGGGATCAAGGGGATCGAACCGCCGACCCTACGGTGAGTGGACAACCCGCACTGTCCACCCCGCTCTACCCCCACTGAGCTACTGCCGCCCCACAAAGGGGTAAAGGGGTAAAGGGGGCATTTAGCAGATGCTTTTGTCCAAATCAATACATGTGTGGGGGGTTCGACATGTGGACAGTTGGAGGAGGAGGAGGAGGAGGAGGAGGAGGAGGGGGGGATCGAGGGATTCGAACCGCCGACCCTACGGTGAGTGGTACGACCCGCTCTGTCCACCCCGCTGTCTACCCCCACTGGAGCTACTGCCAACCCCCCCCTACCCACACATC
>JAXIVH010000469.1:40000-50780 GCA_036785325.1 Urophycis tenuis | reverse complement strand
AACAAGTTTCAAGCATTTCAATTGCTAGGTGAACCATTGCTAGTGTACAATACATAGTATACATGTCATCGAGGCTCCATGACCTGTATTCTAACATTGCAGTGTTTATCTGTTTATGTGCTTGTTAAAATAGACTTTTATCTTGAATTAGCTAAGGTGCTGCCAAATATATTCCTTACACAGAGATACACACACACACACACACACACACACACACACACAGAAATTCAGAGACACACCCATCCATGAGCACACACACACACACACACACACACACATACTCACACACAGACACATACACACACACATGAACACACACACATAGAAATACAGAGACACAGACCTACACACACACACATACACATCTATGCAGACAGACACACACGCACACACACTTACATGCAGAAACAAACACACACACAGAAATACAGAGACAGACACACACACGCACACAAACACCCACACATACACATGTACACACACACACACACTCAGAATTACAGAGACACACACACATACTTACATGCAGACATAAACACTCACAAACACACACCCACAGACGCACACACACATCCATACACAGACACATATACTCACACACACACACATGCACACGCGCACACAGAAACATAAACATCGACACATTCAACCACACAGACAACAGTTCAACAGCTGCTGGCGTTCAGTTGTAATTCTGCGCCCCCTATAGGCGAAGTGGTGCATTACGCAAAGACAAAATACCATAATTCACACTGTGACGTCACGGAATGACATATCAACACCAAATGTTGCACACACGTTCAGAGACTTGTCCTCTACGAGCCTGGCGAGTTTCAAGTCCCTCCTCTCTTCTGAAGCGGATTTGTGGTGTTTATAGTATCATGTTTGTGCACATTGGAATTTGCCTTAACTCCATTTTTTAGAGCAATCAAAAATCCCTTTTCGAGTTAATTTAAGTTCAGGGTGGGTCGGCCTTCTGCCTCGGCCATGTGGGCTGAGGGAGAGAGAGAGAGAGAGAGAGAGAGAGAGAGAGAGAAAGGGGGAGAGAAGGGGGGGGGGGAGGAAAACATGGCACAGTGCAGGCCAACGAAGGGATGCGGCGCAGCAACGGAAAACATCACTTGCGATAGCAGCGGAAACAGTGATGGTAAATAGGAACAATGTACGATCATGAGCACAATGATAAATAGTTCATTCATAATAACAGCAGTAACAGTCATGATATCCATCCATCCATCCATCCATTATCGAAACCGCTTATCCTCTACGAGGGTCGCGGGGGGGCTGGAGCCAATCCCAGCTGCAACGGGCGAGAGGCGGGGTACACCCTGGACAGGTCGCCAGCCTATCACAGGGCTAACATATAGAGACAAACAACCATTCACACTCACATACACACCTATGGTCCAATTTAGAGACACCAATTAACCTAATCCCCCAACCTGCATGTTTTTGGTCTGTGGGAGGAAGCCGGAGTACCCGGAGAGAAACCCACGCAAGCACGGGGAGAACATGCAAACTCCACACAGAAAAGGTCCCGGGTCCCAGGTGGATTCGAACCCAGAACCCTCTTGCTGTGAGGCGACAGTGCTAACCACTGCACCACCGTGCCGCCTAGTCATGATATCACGACTAAAAATAACAGGAACATGTGAGGCATGAGATGATCGCAGAGATACCAGCATGGGCCAGAGGACACAAGACTCCGCGAACAAAGCGAGTTAGTGACATAATAGTGGTTCAGTGTCAGCCTGAACAGCCTTAAGTATAAACCTTATTGAGGAGGAAGGCCCTTTGAGTGTACTCTTGAATGTAGACAGGGCATCTGCCTCCAGAACCCAAACTAGGGTCCGGTTCCACAGCAGAGGGGGTCGATAGCGGAAGGCTCTGGCTCCTAATTAGCCTTTGGAGGTTCTAGGAACCACAAGTAACCCTCAATTCAAGGAGGTCGGTGGTCTAGTGGGATAGTGTGGTATTATGAGCTCTTTGAGGTATGATGGTGGACCTGATCATTAAAAGCTTTGTGGGTCAGAAGCAGGATTTTTTAAAATTTGCTCCTAGATTTCACAGGGAGTCTGTGTAAGAGCAGCTAGCGTGGAAGTGATATGATCTCTTGTTCCCCGGTTCCCGGGTCAGAACATCCATGTGTGAGATAGTGTGATGCAAGGGTTCGAATATACGCAAGGTGGGGGTCTTCTTCTGAAATGTCCCATCTCGCAAACCTTGCAAACGGGTTTGTCATCGGTAGGGCAAAACACCTCTGTTATCTCTTTGACAAGACAGACAGACAGACAGACAGACAGAAGTACTTTAATGATCTCTGAGGGAAATTACTTTCATTACAAATACTCCAGTTGAATGTTAAAGGGAAAAGAAAATCAGTATAGACGTAATCACAGCAAAATATGCATATAAAATATGTAAAAATGTACATGCATGTTATTTTTTTATTTTTTTCCATTGCCTCAGAAACCCTGCACATTGGCACATTTATATTTATACTTTAGTCATATTTACTTATTTAATGCACAGGTCACCTTCAAACTGACAGTTAAATGTATATAGTATATCTATCTTACTCTAATAGTTTTTTATTATAACTTTAGTCCAAATGAGTACATTTATTGTATATATATACTCTTGTTTTCATACTCTTTCCCCACTGTACTGCTGGTCACTGTGAATTTCTCCTCAGGGGGATTAATGAAGGACTATCTTATCTTAAATATAAATAAATCTAGGCATACACTAAAAAAAAAAAAATAGCATACACAATGTGCACACATACAATAAGTTGAAATTAGAAATATAAAGGTCAGTGAAGTGTGAATGTCCAAAGTTATAAAGGGATAAGTGACCACTGAAGTGATAAGTGACCACCAAAGTGATAAGTGACCACCAAAGTGATAAGTGACCACTAAAGTGATAAGTGACCACCAAAGTGATAAGTGACCACCAAAGTGATAAGTGACCACTAAAGTGACAAGTAGTGATAAGTGACCACCAAAGTGATAAGTGACCACCGAAGTGATAAGTGACCACTGAAGTGACAAGTGACCACTTAAAGAGAGGGAGGTTAGCTGACTCTCTTGAGGGAGATGTTGTGTAGTTTGATGACCCACACACGCAGGAATGACGGTGAACAAGAACCCGCCCCTTTGGAGCATTTGGAACAACATTAATATCTGATAAATCTGCACACTCATTGAGTGCGGAGAGTGGTTCTTATGGACGTTACGTTTGTTCTCATGGATAGTACGGATATCGGAACACGGCCCAGATCTACTTCTCTGTTCGCCTTTAACTGTTCATGTTGTGGTCACGTGACCAGAGGTCAGGAAGCCAGCTCTCAAAACCGCGACGGAAAGACCAAAGTAGTCAAACCCTGATTAGCAGAGATTAGATTTTTCTGCGATGTGTGCAGTCAGAAAAACGTACAGAGTTGTTTGATTTGTGGCCAACAACAGTTTTTTCTAAATTTTTCTTATCTAGTAAATTATGTTGAAGGTTCAAGTGGTCACACACGCATCACACACACACACACACACAACACACACACACACACACACACACACACACACACACACACACACACAGGTGGGTTGCCAGATGTTGATTTGGCAGTGATTCTACCTCTGATGTGTGTGTGCGTGTGTGTGTGTGTGTGTGTGTGTGTGTGTGTGTGTGTGTGTGTGTGTGTGTGTGTGTGTGTGTGTGTGTGTGTGAGTGTGCGTAAATAACTGCACGTGTGCATGCAATAACTGCGTCGACATGTACGTGCGTATCCTGTATTATTATAAACAAATTGCTTCAAGACATCTATTTCATGATTTAGTCGACAAAGTGTGTTTAGCTCTTGAATCCCTTTCGTCAAAATCTCAACAAAAAACATCAAACACAACCTGGGTGTCATCATGTGTTAGATTCAAAGTTTCGAAGCTTTAATCAAAACGCAGTCGAGTCAATATCGCTGAATAATTGAGTCAAGCCCTAATCGCATATTGATTTGTATTGGAACTTTGACCAGAAGGTTGGCCAAACTTTCGAGAATCGGCCAAACTATTGTTATTTCTAAACCAGAAACATACAACTACCTCAGCTGGTCAACTGGTACCTCCATCACTAAATGGAGGAAAAAGGTTGGATGGGGAAATCTCAACTCTTCTCTGTTTTGGCACCGCAGTGGTGGAAACGAGCTCCCTGCCAATGTCAGGACTGTCAGGAGTCACTCCCCATCTTCTGGAAGAGACTCAAGACTCACTTTGTTCACTCACAATTAGAACGCTTGAAACTTGTTCTGGTTGACTTTCTTACTGTATTAGCAGCAATGAAGTATTTCGCCTTCTTCGGACAAATGTACTCTTTGTAAGTCGCTTTGGATAAAAGCGTTAAAAAGAACAAAACAGAGAAAGACAGAAAGAAAGAAGTCATCTTACTGACTCAAAAACTGAATTATATAATGTAAAATACCAGAAGTGGTCCATTCACATTGTTTGCTTTAGTTACATGATCAGTCTGCATGTACTTGTTCAGGAATTTCATCCAAAACCTTACATGTGTATCTGTGCATGCATGTGTTTATGTGTGTGTGTGTGTGTGTGTGTGTGTGTGTGTGTGTGTGTGTGTGTGTGTGTGTGTGTGTGTGTGTGTGAGTCCACTTGTGTGTGTAACCATCCATGTGAATATACTTGTTTCTCCATGTCAATACATAAGTTTATTTATAGTATATATCGCAAGTTTATGTTCACATTCTGCTCATTCTTGCAATCGAGAACTCTGACCAAATAAATTCAACTCAGGATCTGGGGCTGGATATGAGGTCTGTGGATTTCTGTACACTGTTAAAGGTCACAGATGCTTTTTATCCAAAGCGACTTACAAAGAGTACATTTGTCAGAAGAAGGTGAAACATTTCATTGCTTGCTAATACAGTAAGAAAGTCAAACAGCAACAAGTTTCAAGCATTTCAATTGCTAGGTTCAACCATTGAAGATCTAAGAGCTATGATTTGACTGTAATGTGTTAGAAATGCAACCAACCACAATTATTCAGTGAACTGCGCTGTGAGTATACCAATCAGCGAAGAGATCCCTTGATTGTCAATCACCTATGCATAAATATATATACACTGCATTTATAAACGATTCAAGCTTCCATCCCATACCCATAGGATAATAATGCGATACAAGTCTAGAGTGAACTGGGAAAAGACTTTGGTGTTTTCTGTTATATTACCGAGTAAAGATGTGTAGGCCTACAAGATAACGAGATATGAGATGTGAATAAGATGTGATGATAAGATTGCCACCAAACTAAAAGTGCTTTATCATAAGCACAATTCTCATACTGTACATGTTAGAGTCCTTCAAACAAGCACATCTTTTGCCTATTGCTGTCACTATTTTCCCCAGTATCATAGCTCTTTACAACACTGCGGTACGTACAGTATAATCTAGTCTTGGCACTTTATAATCACTCTTTGTAACTTAACACTTAGACCAGAGATGTTGTATGCTAGCAATGGTTCACCTAGCGATTGAAATGCTTGAAACGTGTTGCTGGTTGACTTTCTTACTGTATTAGCAAGCAATGAAATGTTTTCACCTTCTTCTGACAAATGTACTCTTTGTAAGTCGCTTTGGATAAAAGCGTCTGCTAAACGCCCCCTAAATGTAACTGTAAGTGTATAACAGGCCAACTCCAAGTCAAAAGGAGGTTTAAGGATAACTGGGCTGTATACCAAAAAGGTACTTAGTTTAACCGCTTTGTATACGCGGAACGCAGGCAGAACCGGACTAGGCAGGTTGTCAGGCCACTGAACGGGTTGAGAGTTCCATCCCTGACTTGCACTCGAGCAAGGCCCCCCAAAAGCCGTACTTATACTCCGTGGCGTTGTGCCGCCGTTGTAGAAGTATTCCAAAATGACTTTGGAAAATGGCGTGTGTATTTGTGTTTAATTGTGTCTATAAACCGCTTCTCGGAGTCTTTCAAGAGACCTAGCCATGAAGGCATTTGTCTGTTTAATGTCAGTGTTACATTCACAACACGGTTTTATTTGAAATTGGCAGCGCGAGGGAGCCATTTGAGAGCAAGTCGCCATCCTCAGTAGAAAACAGCTTCATAACTCCATTTCATTAATCCCACAAATGTCAAGAGAGAAAATGACTTGTGGGCAAAGCGAGACCATTTCCACTCTCATTATGGAAGGCGGTCTGGCAGCCTGTAGTGGAAGGTTGAACATTAAAGTAGCTAGTCGCTAGCTAGTCTGGTAGCCGTACGAGTAGCTAGTAGCCTTGCTTTTGATATTTTACATTTAACCTTTCCAAAAGGCGATACGAGAACACAACTATTAAGAAAGAAATGACCCCCAATGAGATTTTTTTTTTTTTTTTAAGTAAACGTTCTTTATTTCCCAAAGAAGCGGCGGCCATTTTGTTTCCCACTATGTAATTAGTGCCTGGCCAAGTTTCCTCGCTGCTCGAGTGTCTGGGTTCGTTTCTTCTGTATTTTCCCCCAGAGAGAGAGGTTGGATCGGAGGTTGTGCGTCTGAACCCCCTTTTATCAGCAGCTTTGTGTCCCGCGAATAGACTGGTTAGCGTTGGTAGCGCTCTAGCAACAAGAGAACAAGCTCTGTCGAGGTTCAGCGTTCGAACCCAGACCTAAACCAAGCCTGGAATCCTCTCACCCAGAGGCTGTAGGCCTGGTAAATAAACCAGGATGTGTTTCTGACTCCTCTCTGGCTCCTCTTGCTCCTCCTCCTCCTCCTCTTGCTCCTCCTCCTAAGGGTGGGCAGTAGCTCCAGTGGGGGTAGAGCAGGGTGGACAGAGCGAGTCGTACCACTCACCGTAGGGTCGGCGGTTCGATCCCCTTGATCCCCTCCTCCTCCTCCTCCAACTCCTCCTCCTCCTCCTCCTCCTCCTCCAACTGTCCACATGTTGAACCCCCCCACACATGTACTGATTGTAAGTCGCTTTGGGACAAAAGCGTCCGCTAAACGCCCCCCCTTTAGCCTCGATATAATAATATTCCCCTACCAACTTTAAAAGCAGAGTTAAAAATATTAATGTGTGAAAATGGAAAATGGTTGGTCTGTTGGGTCTGAAATCGGTCGACAATCGCTAATCTACTGCTAGCTGTGTTTGCTGCCGTGTTGGCTGCTCTCGTTGAAAGTTTGGGTTTTCGGCGTATGTTCACTCTTTACAAACCCACGGGGATGTCCTACTCCAACCAGGGGAGAAGAGGGTCCGAGAGGTGAACGATGCGCTAACACGCTAATGCTAGCGGTTGACCTCATTAGCATTCAAACTTTGACTTTGGAAGGTTCACGATTGAGACGGCCTTTGTGTCGCAGAGCCGGCTGCAGTCCGACGCTAACATGCTAATGCTAGCGGTTGACCTCATTAGCATTAAAACTTTGACTTTGGAGGGTTCACAGTTGAGACGGCCTTTGTGTCGCAGAGCCGGCTGCAGTCTGGCGCTAACACGCTAATGCTAGCGGTTGACCTCATTAGCATTAAAACTTTGACTTTGGAGGGTTCACGGTTGAGATGGCCTTTGTGTCGCCGAGCCGGCTGCAGTCTGGCGCTAACATGCTAATGCTAGCGGCTGACCTCATTAGCATTAACACTTTGACTTTGACCTTGAGCATTCACAGTTGAGATGGCCTTTGTGTCGCAGAGCCGGCTGCAGTCTGGCGCTAACATGCTAATGCTAGCGGCTGACCTCATTAGCATTAAAACTTTGACTTTGACTTTGAGCATTCACAGTTGAAACGGCTGCAATCTGGCGCTAACATGCTAATGCTAGCGGCTGACCTCGTTAGCATTAGCATGTTAGCGCAGGACTGCGGCCGGCTCTGCGACACAAAGGGCGTCTCAACTGTGAATGCTCTGAAAGTCAAGGTCAAAGGTCAACGTAGCTTTAACGTCAATTCCTTCACATGTCAAGACATACAAAGAAATGGAGAGAACGTTTCTCACTCTCTCACGGTGAAACAGATAAAGTGCACCACAGACAAGAGAAAACATTTCCTCTTACTAAGAAGTAAACATACAATTTCACAACAGATAAGATTAAAAAAAAGATAAAAAGACAATAAAAATGAATATGCAATGTCGGAATCTACTGTTTAATGAGGTAGGAGTAGCAGCATAAGTAGCTGTGAAAGTTAGTGCAAAAAGTATTGATTATTGACAGTGCAAAAAGAACGGTAAATGGCAGCCAATTTCAGTCTGTATGGTGTGTGGTGATGGTAAAGGGGGGCATTTAGCAGACACTGTTTGTCCCAAAGCGACTTACAATCGGTACATGTGTGGGGGGTTCGACATGTGGACAGTTGGAGGAGGAGGAGGAGGAGGAGGAGGAGGAGGAGGAGGGGGAGATCAAGGGGATCGAACCGCCGACCCTACGGTGAGTGGTACGACCCGCTCTGTCCCACTGCCGGTGGTCATAGTGATAAAAGTGCAATAGTGCAAGAGACAGATGACAGATTGTCCAGAGTCCGGAGGAGAGAGCGGTGGATCTCAGCTTCTTGACAGCCTGGAGGATGTGGGGGAGAGAACTGAACTTACTCTCCTAACTATCACTTTTTAGAACATCGCCTAAACTCAAGTGTCGTACTTTGTGTCCAGGCACTCTGACTTCGGCCCCCCCCCCCCCCCCCCCCCCCCCCCACCAACACCTGCGAAGACCCCTACACCTGACCTGGGATCAAGACCACCCTGACACCCCCATGCCCCTCGGACGAGGTGAGAGGGCGTAGAGAGAGCAGAAGGGGGCTGTTGGTGTGGTGAACGTAACACAGGGACAAAGTTTGCCGTGGCGGAGCAAGGGGGGGAAAGACAGCGGCGGATGAGGCTACAGTTTGGGGAGGAGAACTGTTGAAAAGGTGAGGCCAAAGATTCAAAGTTTCAAACTTTATTGTCCCCGGTGCTAGATAACAATGTCACATCAATACAAGCAGTGAACTTCTTGTTACTCAAGTGGGTTCAATGTTGCTATAAAAAATGAATACAAATTAAAAAAAATAAAAAAGGCAATATAGCCAGAAAATTAAGAATAAAAATAGACTCCAGAATAAAATAAACTATGCAAACCAAACAAATAGATTAATTGATAAATAAATAAATAAATAAATAAATAAATAAATAAATAAATAAATAAATAAATAGGATAGGAAGAGGATTATAGTTATGCTTTAAAGAGTCTATCTTTTTTTAAAAGAGGCAATATAGCCAGAAAATGAAGACTAAAAAATTAACTCCAGAATAAAATAACCTACGCAAACACAATAGATACATACATACATACATACATACATACATACATACATACATACATACATAACTAAATGAATAGGATAGGGAAATGATTGTAGTTCTGCTTTAAAGAGTCTGTATTTCTTTAAAAAGAGGCAATATAGCCAGAAAATTAAGAATAAATAAAAATAGACTCCAGAATAAAATAACCAATGCAAAAACAACAAATAGAGAAATAAACAAATAGGATAGGAGGAGGATTATAGTTCTGCTTTAAAATGGTCTGTATTTTGAGTTTGATGTATCCATCAACAGTATAATAGAAAAACAGGAATAAAATGAACACATATATGCACAGTGCTGTTGATTTTACATGGCGCTTGTCTGCCCCCTAGCGGTGAATGCGCTGCACTGCATGTGCCTCAACTCTGTATAATAGAGCTCACTGTAACAGTGACCTCTATCGACTTCTATGGGTAGCACATCTAAAAACATGTTTTAATGGCTACTCCATGACATGGTAAAAAATAATAATTAAATTGTGTCCACAATATAGTTATAAAGTGCGCACAAAATACTAATTTGAGGCCACAAAGTAGGTATAATCTGCGCATAAAATACTATTAATATCATTCCTGGACAGCTGGGTCAGCAAATCGAGCGCACCTTCTCTAAAGGTCTAAGGTGGAGGTTGTGGAGAAGGTGTGCTTGATTTGCTGACCCAGCTGTCCCAGGAATGATATTTATATTAATTATTAGTATTTCATGCGCACATTATACCTATACTTCATGGCCAGAAATTTGTATTTTGTGCTAATTTGTTAACATTATAGCTATATTGTTGCACACAATTTAGACCATGTCCTGTTTGGGGCTCTACCTATGTCCCATATACTGAGCAATGTGTGCATCTCGTTGTGAGTTTTAATGTACTTACTAGTATCTTTTGTCGTCTATTACTGAAAACTATGTGCACGTTATATGAGTGTCTGACTGCATCTTCTATTGAGCTGCACTGCGCACTTTTAGGAACACTCTTAATGTATTTTACTGTATTGACCATAATATGCTCTATTGTCAAGTTCTCCATTTATTTATTTATTTATTTTAAATTTTTTACTTTGTTGTGCAGTTCCCCCCCCCCCACACACACACACACACACACACTTGAAAAAGGGTGAGCATCTACATGGAAGTTTAGCAGTGGATGTTACTCAATGACCAGTTGATTCAGTTTTCCTCTTTTTTCTTTTTCTCTTTTTATTTAGTCCTTTCTGTTCTTTTGGCATTTGTAGCCATCAGCAGTAGTAGTAGTAGTAGCAGCAGGTCATTAGGTAAAAGGACCCTTCAAAATGGAAACAGAAAAGAAACACATAAGCACATAAGCACAAGCACTAAGCAAGTCAAAATAAACCAAAAGCAGGCAGTACTGCACTGCGCTTTCTTGTTGTCTGTCTTGTCTCATCTTACTGTAATTAATCGTCGTTTTTTTATGTACGCGGACTGCAGATGGAATGAGCCGC
>JAXIVH010000469.1:15000-37500 GCA_036785325.1 Urophycis tenuis | reverse complement strand
TCTCACCCCTATACTAAACTGCCAGTTCCACCCCCCTGCGACCCCCCTTACAAATTAAGCACTGAATAACAGCGTGAAGCTCATGTAGGGTAGGGCCTAAAACAGTCAGGAGTATACAGCCATGGCAAGGGAAACAGCATATTGTCACGTGAGCTTGGTGAAGGTGGGGAGGCTAGCAGGGTTAGCCGTTAGCCCAGCGAGTAATCAAACAGAGAGATGGGGATTTCCGCACCAATAACTTTATTTTATAGTTACGAATATCGACCATACCAACAATCCTATTCATACATGAACAGTAGAAAGTAGACAGCTCGTTACCGACACCAACTCGTTACCGATAGTCTTATGTGCGATCCTTTCTTGTGGAAGTTCGGAGGGCATTAGACATAGCATACAAGAAGGCTGCTGCGTAAGTAACCCAAAAAGGATAGTGGCGCTATCCAGTATTGTAGCACACCTAGACCGGCTGTTACAGTATGTGCAGAATAAATTAAGCCTATTCCCTATGTCACCCCATCATGTTATCTTCCTCACCCCTCAGGAGGAGAGATGTTCCCTCGAGGCGCCAAAGGTCCGCAGCCCTCGGGTCCGACCGGACATGACCTGAGAGAGGGACCGCAGGGAGTCCAGGGCCCTCCGGGACCACAAGGGCCCCCCGGGGCGCCCGGTCACGGGCAACCGGGCGCCCCGGGCAAGCCCGGGCCTCCGGGCCCTCAGGGCTACCCGGGGGTGGCGAAACCCGGCTTGCCGGGACTGCCCGGGAAGCCCGGGGCGCCGGGACTGGCGGGTCAGAAGGGCGGAATGGGACCCCGAGGCGGCGAGGGGCCTATCGGACTACCCGGACCTCCGGGCGTGCCCGGGGCCCCCGGGTCTACAGGGGATAGGGAAGCCCGGCGGTCAGGGTCTGCCCGGCCAGTCCGGACCTCGCGGGGAGCCCGGGTTCAAGGGCGTGGCGGGGCTTCCCGGGCCCGCCGGCCCCCAGGGCGACAAGGGAATCGGCGCTCCGGGGCTTCCGGGTTTGAAGGGACCGAGCGGCCTGCCGGGCGGCCGCGGGGAAACCGGACCGCCGGGCATCGGCAAGCCCGGCTTGAACGGACTTCCCGGGCAGCCGGGACTACCGGGAAAACCCGGCCCCACCGGGGAGCCGGGATACGCGGGTCCGCAGGGGTTGTCGGGCGAGCCGGGACCGCCGGGTTTGCCCGGCATGGGACAACCCGGACCGGACGGTTTGCCGGGACAACTGGGCGTCCCCGGAGGCAAAGGGATGCCAGGCGCACCGGGTTTACCCGGAGGGCCGGGCGCCACCGGGTACGGTAAGCCCGGTTTCCCGGGACCCAAGGGTCCCAAGGGGCACGGCGGGTTTACGGGGACTCAAGGCCCCAAAGGCGACAAAGGTCACGCGGGCCTTCCCGGGGACACTGGCCCCCCGGGAATCACCGGGAATCCCGGCCAGCCGGGCCCGATGGGGCCCCCGGGGGGTCTCGGATTCACGGGGCTGAAAGGGGACGAGGGCACCATGGGAACGAAGGGAGCGCCGGGAGGACGGGGCGAACTGGGGCCGGCGGGACTTCCGGGGCAACCGGGTTCACCGGGACAGAGCGGCCAAGCGGGACCCCGGGGATTGCCCGGTCCCACGGGACCCAAGGGTGAGCACGGTCACCACGGTGTCCCCGGTGTCCCCGGCAACGGGGGGTTCCTCGGTGCCAAGGGGGAAGGGGGACAAGCCGGCGAGCGAGGTTTCCAGGGACCGAAGGGGATCCCGGGACTGACGGGGCCGGGCGGCTCCATCGGCCCGCCGGGTATGCCGGGTCCAAAGGGGGAAATGGGTCCGCCGGGTAAACCCGGTTACCCCGGAGAGGGGAAGCCAGGGGTGCCGGGCAACGTAGGCCCCCAGGGCACGCCCGGTGCGAGTGGCCTTTCGGGCCATCCGGGACGACCCGGCAAACCGGGTCCGCCCGGTCCTCCGGGACCTTCTTCCGCCTATCCCGACCTCGGGCAAGTGCTGCCCGCCACCGGGCCTTACAGCAACGGGCAGGAGCACGGCTACAAGCACTCGAGGAACGGTGGAGATGTGGGAGGGGGAGGCTTGGAGATGCCGGCGTTCACCGCCAAGCTCACGAACCCCTTCCCGCCGGTGGGCTCCCCGGTCGTCTTTGACAAGCTTCTGCACAACGGGAACCAGGACTACAACCCCCAAACGGGCGTGTTCACGTGCACGGTGCCCGGGATCTATTACTTCGCCTACCACGTGCACTGCAAGGGCGGCAACGTTTGGGTGGCCCTGACGAAGAACGGCGAGCCGGTGATGTATACTTACGACGAGTACAAAAAGGGTTTGGTGGATCAGTCGTCCGGCAGCGCGGTACTGCCCTTAAAACAAGGGGACACCGTGCATTTGCAGTTGCCCTCGGATCAGGCGGCAGGACTCTACGCCGGCCAATACGTTCACTCCACCTTTTCAGGATATATATTGTATCCAATGTAAGCAAAGCAATGCCGAAAACCCCCACCGAGGAGAATCACCTATTAACCGCAATCTTATAAGATATTTAGTTTACACAACAACGACCGTTTTGAGGTACAGCAAGGAATGTAAGACTTTTTCGGCACAAAATAGTCATTTTGACCAAAAAAAAAAAAGGATTGAAGACCTATCCTGTCTAAAGACAGTGGAAAATATTTTTGTGTGTTTGCGATTCAGTTCATAATTTTGGCACGTAACATCTTAGGGAGCAACAAATTCAATTGATCACCTATATTACAATTTTGAAAAAATTGTTCCTACAACCATATTCCATGGGGTCATAGATGGGTTTTGAAACTGAAATAACCATAGGTTATGCCCAGACTCTTTGATGTGAAAACCTGATTTGAGAATTTGTGTTTGTATCTTGTTTTTTTGTTCCAAGTGATAACTTAAATACCTAAATAACTGCCCCATTGACAAGGATTTGTTAGTATTCTTGTCTGTAATTTATTTGTTTGACTACTGATAACCTACATATAGTTTGGTTACTATGATGAACAGTATATCAAGGCTTTTACTAGATAATTCTCAAAGGCACCACATATACATTTTCTGAGATCTTAACATTATTAATAATGAATGATCACTTATACCACATATTCATCTAGTAAAGGTTTAACTTGGGGCAGCATTAATGTTGCAAGTCTGTCTTTTGAAAATGTATTATTTTTACTTTTGATAAAATGGCTTACATGTTTGTATTGTTGTCAAGCATTGGCGAGTCAAATCAATGCTGACTTTTGGTTGCTATGTTTCCGAATGAGGATTTAATTTTTTTTCCAAAACTAAGTACTAAATAAAAATATTTTGTATGACTTGCAGTGCATTAATTGTTCAAAAAGTGTTTTTGCAATTTGCAGTCAGTCGTATAAGGGAAAGACAGATGTTGGACTTGTTTTAGCTTTGCATTGTTTGAAAGGAAAAATAATTTTAATAAGCCACAATTGATTACTTTGTTATGCTATACATGCCAATATGCTTTTTATATAAATTAGAAATAAAGTTGAATTACCTAAATTCTTTACATTAGAACAGGGATCTTTGTTTTCACAGCCTTTACATACAGAATGATGACGGTGTACAAATGTTCTGCAGTACACTTTCAGAATCAATGCCCCTAGAGCAGGGGTCAGGAACCTTATGGCTTTTTCGATGACGCAGACAATTTTGAGCAGACATTTTTTAACACGATAATTCATTTAAATTTACATTTAGGGCATTTAGCAGAAGCTATTATCCAAAGTGACTTACAAAAAGTACATTTGTCAGAAGAAGGTGAAACACTTCATTGCCTGCTAATACAGTAAGAAAGTCAACCAGCAACAAGTTTCGACCACGTTTACACATAGCAGGGTATTCTGGAAAACGGCTATTTTCTCCTCCTCGTTTGTGAAAATAATTGTGTTTACACCAATGATAAAAACAGCCGGCGAAGGGTGTCACGAACACTTCGAGCAAACAGGTGGCCAATCAGAAATGCCAAACGAACGACTCAAAAACGACAGACCAACGTGTCCCAATGCAAAAACACCGGTTTCCCTATTTACATGCAACCGCGAAACCGGAGTTTTCCAAAATCTCCACTTTGCCCGGAGTTTTTAGAAATAATCGTTTTCTCTGATAAAAACGGGGTTTTCGTGTAAATGAGAGGCCAAACCGCATGGAAATATCTGCGTTTTCCCATCGTGTAAACCTCTTACGGAAGATGGGGAGTCAGGAGTCATTCCCCGTCTTCCGGAAGAGACTCGAGACTCACTTGTTCAGAGTTCACCCTGAACCCTGCATAACATGCATCCTGTATACAAACCCTACCCTCGTGTTCTTGTATGTTGTACGTCTTGGCACTTAGTCAGAGATGTTGTACACTTGCAATGGTTCACCTAGCAATTGAAATGCTTGAAACTTGTTGCTGGTTGACTTTCTTACTGTATTAGCTGGCAATGAAGTGTTTCACCTTCTTCTGACAAATGTACTCTTTGGTAAGTCGCTTTGGGATAAAAGCATCTGCTAAACGCCCCCTCAATGTGAATGTAATACAAACCAGTCAGCAGCAACTTCGTGGATGGACCCTGCAGGGGGGGTGGGAATTCCGCTAGCTTTGCTGGTGCTTTTGGTAATCAAGAATTGAAAAGCTGTTCATAGCTGGGCGATTATGCCGAGAACATTCACGGTTGCGGTGGGCAATGAACTGTTTGAGGACTTCTACCAATAGAGACGAGATAATCAAACGAATAAAAGATGTGCTTTCCGTCAGCAAGAACTGTTCAGGATTGTACCGTGATGGTGGCAAATCAAGTCAAGGAGAGACGCAAGTTATGGACACAAACGCAGGGACGTGCTTTTCTCTCGCATTAGATGAGTCAACAGACACCAGCCATGTGGATCAGTTTAGTATAAATGCAAGGTGCAGGTGACACTGTTGCTTTTTTTTGCCAATGAAGGGATCAACAAGGGTGGATTTAGTCTTTCTTTCATGTAGTTAACTAAAGAAGGACAATGTTATAATGAAGAATAAAGATATTCATTATATATAGTGCTTTTGGTGCTCAGAGACGTGTTATACTTAAAAAACTGAAAAGATGAACTGAAAAAAAATGTATGTCTTACTTTTGTCTAATAGGCTCGCAAGGAAATACAGTTATAAATGTTTGGTCTTTATGGCTCTCCCAAACAAAAAGGCTTCACGACCCTTGCCCTAGAGTCGATGGTATAGGGATCATAAAGCTCTGGGTCTAGGGGCATAGTGTTGAGCTACCCCGTGCATTGGAGCTGCTGGCCTGGGGTTCTAGCGCTGATTAAGAAGAGCTTAATGTTTAGGTTAAGATGGCCGCCCTACCTCACTGCATTAAGGCTTACCCAAGCAACTACTGTCCAGTTTGCATGCTCAGGTGTCACTAGAAATGGTAAGCCACACAAGTCTTTATAATACATACAGCAGTCGGGCACTTTTAGTATACCGTGCGTAAATACGATTTTAAAACACGGCAGTCTCACATAGACTGCATTATGGAGAATCAGGCAGAATGAGAATGTATGCTATAACTCCGGAGCGTGTTTGTCAGAGTGATAGAGAAACAAGACGGGGCAAGGGGATGATATTAAGTTTTAATTTGATGATGAGGTGCTGAAGGACTCTTTCAGAGGGAGCGCGAGCCTTCCACAGTGCACGTAACATTAAAAAAAACACCACCATTGCGTTGATGAATGAATCTATTTATTTATTAATTTATCTGAGGTGCCGGAACGCCGTACCGGACCGTTCCGGCCCACTTTAACCCCTGGATATAACGTCAACAAAACTGATGCCGTTGGTTCCACGGGACTTGATTTATTTACCATGCAACGGCATAACAAACCTGAACAATAAAATACGGCAAAATACTTTTGTATAGGCCTACGACGTCGCCGTCCATCAAAGCGACTGATGAGTTTCCTCTTCTTCTTGACTTCCGCGGGGATAGCTCGCAGTGCATGGTGGTCTAGATGTGTTGCCGTAGTGCACAGTGTTTGTACACTACATATTTGGATGTCATGCGACGATTTTGTAGTGCACTATATAGTGAATGAAATTGACAGTCGGATTTTCGAACAACACTACAAAATGGCTGATTCACTATATATTTAGCGCCCCACATAGTGAATGAGTGCACTTTTCGAACACAGCTCTAGTCAGTGGGCTCGCACTTATCACTGACAAATTCTTCAGCCTTACTAAAATCAATCATAATGACCGAATGAAGCTTTCTTTCTTACTTTTTTTAATATTAATGTTTAAACTAAGGGCACATTTGTACTTGTGGCTCAGGGGAATGCATTGTTTAAGTGGAATGAGGTAAAACTCCATATTAGCCTTATATTGCTTTCCTTCAGATCAAACGGTGTCGGCGCCAACCTCTTGATAATCCTTGTCCATGGCAGCAACGTCTTCTCTGGCCCCGGAAGACCTCAACATCAACACGGTGTTCCTGGTTCCCTTGGCCATCAGTCTACTCGCCAGCCACCACGTGGATGGCGTATGAAATATTAGCATTAACTAATGGTTGATATAGAATCCTTCATTTAACACGCTGCCCTGTCACTACAAGCATCCCTCAGTATATTCAGTCTCGTTATCTACCGGGACCTTGAATTTCCCCACGGAGATCAATTAAGTGTCTATCCATCATTTATCTAGGCCACATGATCACAATTGATGAAATAACTTGGAAATAAGACATGTTCCCGATCAATCAAAACAACTTGCATTCGAACCTTTGAACCTTTTTTTATTCTGCAGAACAATTTAAGAACATTTTTTGAACTGTAACTTTGCTATGTTTTTTTTTAATATGATGTAGGGGTGATGACCTCTAATATTCTTCGCCTTCCTCCTCTCCTTCATCCCCGACGGTGTCGGTGCCCACCTCTTCGTAATCTTTCTCCAGGGCGGCCATGTCTTCTCTGGCCTCGGAGAACTCGCCCTCCTCCATGCCCTCTCCGACATACCAGTGGACGAAGGCCCTCTTGGCGTACATCAGGTCAAACTTGTGGTCCAGGCGAGCCCAGGCCTCGGCGATGGCGGTGGTGTTGCTCAGCATGCACACGGCCCTCTGCACCTTAGCCAGATCTCCTCCGGGTACCACCGTGGGGGGCTGGTAGTTGATGCCCACCTTGAAGCCGGTGGGACACCAGTCCACAAACTGGATGGTGCGCTTGGTCTTGATGGTGGCGATGGCGGAGTTGACGTCCTTGGGCACCACGTCGCCACGGTACAGCAGACAGCAGGCCATGTACTTGCCGTGGCGAGGATCGCACTTCACCATCTGGTTGGCCGGCTCGAAGCAGGCGTTGGTGATGTCTGCCACAGACAGCTGCTCGTGGTAGGCCTTCTCCGCCGAGATGACCGGGGCGTAGGTGGCCAGGGGGAAGTGGATGCGCGGGTAGGGCACCAGGTTGGTCTGGAACTCCGTCAGGTCCACGTTCAGGGCGCCGTCGAAGCGCAGGGAGGCGGTGATGGAGGAGACGATCTGGCCGATCAGCCGGTTGAGGTTGGTGTAGGTGGGGCGCTCGATGTCCAGGTTCCTGCGGCAGATGTCGTAGATGGCCTCGTTGTCCACCATGAAGGCGCAGTCGGAGTGCTCCAGGGTGGTGTGGGTGGTGAGGATGGAGTTGTAGGGCTCCACCACGGCGGTGGAGACCTGGGGGGCGGGGTAGACGGCAAACTCCAGCTTGGACTTCTTGCCGTAGTCCACGGAGAGCCGCTCCATCAGCAGGGAGGTGAAGCCGGAGCCGGTGCCTCCGCCGAAGGAATGGAAGATGAGGAAGCCTTGGAGCCCGGTACATTGGTCCGCCTGAAAGGGAAGGGGGGGGCGATATAAGTGTGATCACGTTGCTCTGCACATCTCAAGAGTACCCAGTAGTCTGACAGAACTGGACCAGTGACGAGGGCTGTAGCAACCGTCCCATGTGACACCCCCCCCTCTCTCTTCCCAAGACCTCCACTGGCTCCCTGTAGTGGCTCGCATCAAATTCAAGACGATGCTATACTAGGCCTACAAAGCCGTCAATGGAACTGCCCCCTACCTACCTCTGAGTGTTAGTGAAACACCACGCCCCTGATCGAGCACTGCGCCCAACTACCTCAGCTGGTCGACTGGTACCGGCCTTCACTAGATGGAGGGAAAAGGTTGGATGGGGAAATCTCAACTCTTCTCCGTTTTGGCACCGCAGTGGTGGAAACGAGCTCCCTGCCAATGTCAGGACTGTCAGGAGTCACTCCCCATCTTCTGGAAGAGACTCAAGACTCACTTTGTTCAGAGTTCATCTGAACCTCTGAGTTCAACTCGAACCCCTTTGCACTCAAGTCTTGACTTGGTATCGACTAGTCCTGGTCTTAAGACTTGTCTTGGACTCGACAAAAAAAGGTGGTCTTGACTACAGTCCCCTGAACAGTTCACCTCTAGATGGCAGCAAAGTCAACTACAACCTCAGAGTTGTGTATGCTTCCATGTGAAGCATTTTTTAACAGAAGAATGGACAACTCTGCAGAGATCCAATGTTATCTTACTAGCTTGCGGGTTCTGTCAAGAACCAGGTCGATGATCTCCTTGCCGATGGTGTAGTGGCCGCGGGCGTAGTTGTTGGCCGCGTCCTCCTTGCCTGTGATCAGCTGCTCAGGGTGGAACAGCTGGCGGTAGGTTCCGGTGCGCACCTCGTCTGAGGAAGGACAGTAGACATTAAAGACATTAAGCCTTAAAAAAATTAAAAAAAAAAAAAATTAAAAAAAAAGGGTAGAAGAAGTAGCAATGGCTGCCACGCAAAGACAGCCTGCCTCATTTACAAAATCTGAATTAAAAAATTATAAAATGTATTTCAACCAATAAGTATGGTGTAATACTGTGCAATTTAATGGTTCACTGTAAAAAAATATATATATATAAAATTTATAAAAATAAAAAAAAATAAAATAAAAAAAAGGGTTGTTGGCGATGCTGTGATATGGTGCCCCCTAGGTGAGGAAGGATCTAGACTGCAGAGTCACTCCCCTCCATCTTCCAGAAGAGACTCAAGTGTTTAATGAAGGCACATGTTTAATGAAGATATGTTACGGTATGTAACATATCGTAACCCTAATTATTTACTAACCGTTTTTGAGAAGATATAAAAAGTAATATTACATTAATATATTATATTAATAATATAAAATATTATATGTAATAATTTTTTAATATAATAATTATTATATTTAATATGACAATAAAATAATAATAAAAATATCATATTAAATAATTTACAAAAACAAAAAAAAACAGTAATGTTTATCCATATTTTAAAAACCAGTCACAAAATTATGACTGAATGATCCCAACAATAAATATATATATATATACACATATATATATATATATATACATACCGATGACGGTGGGCTCCAGGTCCACGAACACGGCCCGCGGCACGTGTTTCCCGGCGCCCGTCTCGCTGAAGAAGGTGTTGAAGGAGTCGTCCCCGCCGCCGATGGTCTTGTCGCTGGGCATCTGGCCGTCGGGCTGGATGCCGTGCTCCAGGCAATACAACTCCCAGCATGCATTGCCCATCTGGGTTCCGGCCTGGCCCACGTGCATGGAGATACACTCGCGCTGCGGGGAAAGGAAAACAAACGGCAACCCGGATGTCACGGTCTATACAGCACGTGTGTCAACAGCCACCATGAACTACATCTCCCACAATGCATTTCAATGTTGTGATCCGCAAAAATCCTGCCGCTAGACTGCAATGGTTTCGGTGCTTCCACATATTTGTACATTTATATAAATGCATGTGCAATATTTGTACACTTGAATAAATAATAATCAAATGCAGAGACAGTTACTTAATAATGTTAAGGAGTAGTTAAATGTATATAGTCTTACAGTTACAACCGGCCCCTTTGAGGGCAACCAGAATGCTGATGTGGCCCGGGGGTGAAAATGAGTGACATCCCTGGTCTGCAGTGACCTGCAATAATCTTTTTTTTTTTACTTAAATATAATTCACTGCGACACACAATAAGCATTTTGCATAGTGTATTGTAAGGAATCAAATACATGGCACCATGTCACGATTGCAGGTACCGCATGACGGCGACAAAACGATATATAAACAGCGTTCTGGGTTTTCCTGTGCTCGGAGTCGGCGACATTGCCGACATCAAGTCGCGCGATGTCTCCCAGACATGTCCGTCATTTGCCGCATTAGAAGAGCGCGTAGGAAGAGGAGATGAGATAAGAGCAGCTGTAGCCCCGCCCATCCAAGTACGTCATCCTGCGTCACCGCCAATCGGGTGCGGCTCTGTGAGAAGTGGGCGGGGCGAAGACGGCACCAACAACAGGCTGGAAATGTGACTTTTTTTGAACCCGCTGCGTCACGTCGGGATTTTTTTTTTTTTTTTTTACTGCAGTACCCCCAGACACACACACGCACACGCAAACAGGCGCGCGCGCACACACACACACACAATTGCATCAGCGACTCAGTGTTGATCTGTAACTGAACCACAGAAACACCCACACACAGTCACCCTGGGGTCAAACGCAGGCACACACACACACACACACACACACACACAATCACTGACTTTAGTGGCCACTCCCCAATCCCCCTCCCCCCCGACCCCCCCAGTGTAAAAAAGCCCGCTGCTTTGTACCGCGTTAACGACAGGATCCGATTGCGCTTTGCAAACTCATCCTCTACTGCCAGGGAGTCGTCTCGGATTTAAAACAAACAAGAATTAATTTAAATAAATAAAAAAGGGCCACGGATTAGGCCAGTCGCCATCAAACACGATCAGACCCACACGATCAGGTTTCAACGTCTAGTATTATTAACAATCCACTATCTAGATTACATGCGATCTCATTGTATTCTTATTGTTTAACTGATGCCGTTGGGGTGGGGATCTGCGTCATTTAGGGCAGCTTTAAAATCAGGCCCAGGGGGCGACCCGCCTGCAGAGTCATGGCGCCGCTAGCGTTAGTCGCCATAGAGACCGCTGTGTGACCCGTAGCTAGGAGACAACGCAGAGGGATTTAGATGATAAAACACAAAGGTTTGCACGCACGACAGGGATTCCTCCATCTACGATCAAGCGTCACTTTTTGGTCAGTTAGTTAGTTTTAAAGGCAAGATGTTTGCTAGCTTACCATTTTGTCCGATTTTAAGGGTCTTTCTTTCCGACGTCGAGGATTCGGTGAATGAAGACTGATGGAGGGACGTGCGGTCGGTCTCTTCTATAGAGCCTGTGAGCCGTAGGGCGGGCTCTGGGGTGTATTGGCGGCTTCTCATTGGCGGGGCTGACATCACCAGCGGGAGTCTGAACCAATGACGTGGCGGGGGGGGTGCAGACACTGCGGCAGGACCCAACCGCTCTTGTGTCACCCCACCAACCAACCGCCATGCAATGACTTGGTGATAATGTCTCCTATTTAAAACAAAAAAAAACAAAAAAAGGTGCTTCCCGAGTAATGAGTGCTTTATCTTTTTTTTCCAAACACAAGTTAACCGATTTGATTTGTGTGCAATATGCTGAGTATAGGCAAAGCACTGAAACGGACACACACAGGTGAACACTGTGTGTCAATGCGGAGTACGTGGATGATGGCGGATTTTTAGCACCTTTCCCGGGCCTGTGTCACACTGATTAGCCTCCGGCTGGGTGTGTTAAATATGAGACAAAAAAAGACGTTCCAGATATCGGATATGAAGAAGGAAGAAGGAAAGACTGTTTTTGAAGAAGGAAAGATGGCAAAGGTTTTCAGCACTCAGCAGGCTTTGGACATGATCCTACACCAAGTCAACCCGTGTGACTCTGATGGAGAAGAAATAACCCTTCAGCTGAGTTCCGACTCAGAAATTTCTTCTGGTAAGATTTTCTAAACATCCTATTTTTCGTTTGCTGATTATGGTAGTTGTGTTTTAGGAAAAGAGGAAAACAATCCTAAATCAATACAAAGGAGGCATATTTAGAGATGTTTGTAATTATAATGATAATGTGTAATGTCAACATTAAAAAAAAAAAAACAGGCTCAAGACTCACCTATGTAATTTGTCTTTTAATTGTTTTATTTATCTATGCAGTGTTTCCCCTTTTTTAAAAAAAACCTGATTTATTAAAACAAGTAGCTACATGTAGCCAGATCTATTGGCACAAGCTACACTCTGCAGCTAAGCACTTAATTTTCCTCGGCTTTGGCCAAATGGTCCCCTTATAGTTTGTTCCGTAGATCCGTCTTCACCTCAAAGTAAAGCAAACATAAACAGTATTTGTGGTGAATGTGAGAAAGATAATTGCTGTCAACAGTGCTTTTCTGGAAAATGACTTGCAATTAAGCTCTATTACACAGACTTCCAATCAAACCAAAAAATGTCCTTTACATTTCAGTAAAAGAAGTCCAATCCACATTCTGATCAGAGTAAACAATGAATGTACTATGGAAATATGATTGGAGCTGTAGGTAGGCTATAGAAATATAACCAATAGTCAATGAATGAGTTTGACTATTTGTCAATAGTCTACTCATAAACAACACTCAGCACGACCGGAATAGGCCCTATGTATATTTATATTTCATATTGTAATCCCACCCCTTATCAATCCCGAGCTTAAACCCTAGTTATTCCGGACACCTCCGACGAATCAGAAACTCCTCATAATTTAGCTTTTTACTGACACATTCCATGACACTGGAGGAAGAGGGAGACACGCGCGAAACACACACACACACACACACACACACACACACACACACACACACACACACACACACACACAGTGGCGGTTCTACATTGAATTACGCCCCGGGCGAGATTCCCTACGAGCGCCCCCCCCCCCCCCCCGAAAAAACGGGGGGGGAAAAACAACACCTTTTTTTGGGGGGGGGGGGCACAAACAGAAAGAAAAAGAGAAATATTTATCAATTGCACAAATCGTTCCCCCTCCCCCTTGTTGTCCGTTCAATTTCTGGAGACCCAGAGGTGAACTGTCCCCCCCCGCACCCCTCCCCTTTCACCTTCTCACACACAGACACAGCTTTCTGAAGCAGGGGTGTGATTTGGGAGATGGGAGACCGACCCGACCAGAGTTGAACTGTCGTCGCAGTCCCGTGTCCCCCCCCCCCCCCCCCCCACCCCCTCCTCGCAGCTACAGGGGGCGACAATTTGCCAATTCCCCACATAGTGAAATGATAGATAGATTATAGAGAAGCGCTTTGCGGCGCAGATGTTTTTTTTTGTTTTTGTTTTTGACGATCTCGTGCCGCCCCCCCCCCCCCCCCCCAAAGTCTGCCCGTGCCTAAAACCGCCACTGCGCGCGCACACACACACACACACACACACACGCACACGCACACGCGCACACTCCGGAAAACAGGAGCCACAGGGGAACAGGGCAGTAGTAACAACAGTCTTCGTTCTAATATAGGCTAGCCTAATTCAGAAAATCCGTAACCTAGTATTCCAGGGGATTTTTAAAACAACGTCTAAACAACCACTAATACGACCACATTCACGTCATTCTGATATCAAATTATTTTCAATCATTGACGTTCACAACTGAAGTGTTCGAATGCACCCGAACGAGCGAGCCAGCACTCGTTTCACCGGTAGAAAATAAAAGTGTTCATACGTTGTATAGGACAGTGGACACAACAACTTTTAATAAATATTACATACCTTTTAGGGTTCTTGGTGGATGCTGGGTGAGGATCCTGTGACTTCAAATACTTCAGAATAAGACAGCTGAGCGAGCTGACAGCTACAGAAGTTCCAAGAAACGCATCGCAACAACATAGCAACGTAGTTGCACCAATCAGAGAAACATTTTATAGGGGTAAAATTACAGACAGTATATCTAAAAAAAAAAAAAAAAAAAATTAAAAGTGCTTTTTTTTCTTCTTTTTTTTGCAGTGGCGCTGAATGCATATAGGGGAAACACTGATCTATGTATTCATTTATATTTGTCAGTATTATATGTTCGCCATTTTATTTGGTGTTTTATTCTTTTTACTTCTCGTGACAGAGTTCATTTTAACTGATTTTTTTTTTGTTATTATATTTATTTGTTTTATGTTCTTAGCCTAGGTAGTTTTACGTTTTATTCCATATCTACAGAGTTTCCTTGGTGGGGGGTTGTCTGTGTGTTTGATTTATAATTCAATTATATCTTTGCGTAGATTTCACATCATTTGAGATATTTCATTGCTCACATCTCAAATACATCAATATGATCACCCTACAGATGAGGAGATTTCGTCGCCACTGAAGAAGAGAGGTCGACTGGAGACAAACGTTTGGACAACAGAGACGGCAAACGACGGCACAGTGTGGCGTGAAGAACGGATCGGAAGGCCTCTCCATCACAGCCCTACAGAATGCTACGCCACAGAGGGAGAGCCGAATGCGTCGATGAAAAGAAAGGTGTCGAGTCGCTTACAGAGTTTCCACTGCTTCATCACACTGCAGATGCTTGAAACCATTCAGGAGTGGACTGTTCAGCACGGACGCCAGACACAAGATGATAACTGGTCTATGGCCCTCCCTGAACTAAAGGCGTTCATTGCCATCCTCCTCCTGCGCGGCATCGTCAAACTCCCGTCGCTGCATGATGCGTGGTCAGCAAAACTGGGACTGCCCCTGATCAGTGGCATTATGGCTCGAAACCGATTCCAAGAGATCACGCGACACCTGCGCTTCGACGATAAGGACACGCGCGGTGAACGAGCGGCGACGGACAGGTTTGCGGCGATCGCTGACATTTGGGGGTCTTTTGTTGCCAACTGCGTCTCATCGTACAACCCGGGCAGGCACATCACCGTAGATGAGCAACTTTTTCCCTCAAAGACCCGCTGCTGTTTCCTGCACTACAGTGCAACGAAACCGGACAAGTTTGGAATCAAGTTCTGGGTGGCGTGTGACTTGAAATCCAAGTATGTGTGTAACATGATCCCGTATCTCGGCAAAGACCCCAGTCATCCCACGGGGGACAGACTGTCGGATAATGTGGTGATGAAGCTAATGGAGCCGTTTCTGGATGAAGGAAGAACCGTTACCGCGGACAACTCCTTCACGTCGTGGTCCCTCGCGCGACGACTGCTCAGCCGGAAGACAACGCTCCTCGGCACGGTCAATAAGAATCGCCGGGAGCTTCCGGAATCAGCTAGAAAGATTACGGACCGCAGTGAATTCAGCACTCAGGTATGTTGCACATATTTTGTCATATCAAGTATTAAGAGAATTACTGATTTGATCCCATGAGGGAATTTTGGTCTTCTGCATTTAACCCAATCGTGAATTAGTGACACACTCAGAACACAGTGATGGTGAGGCGAGGAGGTGAAGCACACACTTAAACCCGACGCAACAGCGGCGCTCGGGGGGAGCAGTGAGGGGTTTAGGTGCCTTGCTCAAGGGCACTTCAGCCGTTCGCACTGGTCGGGGTTCGAACCGGCAACCCTCCGGTTACAAATCCAAAGCCCTAACCAGTAGGCCGCGGCTGCCCCACAAAGTATGTAGTACTAGGATTTTTTGGGGGGTTTGTGTCAAGGTCTCAATTGTCATCATGGTGTGTGTGTGAAGTTATTATAATAACGTTTTATACATAGACTGTATATATATATATGGACAAACCCTCCGTGACGTCACCCATAGACATTCTTAACAGCGGAGATGAAGCCTAAAATTGAGCTTCTGGGCGCCGCCATCTTGGACATATCAGTCTGTGTTCTAAGCCAGCCTACCTCCGGCCAGACCAATCAAAGCCTCGAATCCGTGAAGGTCATGCCGTGATGACAGATGACAGCTGCCAATCAAGTTGACCACGCCCTTAATTATTCATAAAATAAATCCTTCTCTGTGCATTAAAATAATGGATTCTAAAAAAAATGCACCCCCCCTCACAGTTGTCATGGACACTACTGAAAGACACCAAAACGGTTTTTTGAACCAGGCTGTAAACATGTTTATTTTGGCTGTAAAGTTGGACATTTTAACATGGGTGTCTATGGGAGTTGACTCCTTTCTGCAGCCAGCCTCAAGCGGCCAGTCGAGGAACTGCAAGTTTTTGCACTTCCGCATGGGCTTCATTTTTCAGCATGGAATGTTGCCGCTTGGATAGGGGTTGCACAGACCAGTCGACGACTTTAAGAACTACAATGACGTTTTGCGTGTGACGTCGACTAGTCGGCGATCGTGTGACTTTGGCCGTGTTCCGAACTGGAGGCTGCGACTCGCTAGAGCACTTCCTTGTGAGTCGCGATCTATGGAGCGTTCTTGGGAGTCGAGGCTGGAGTGCTGCCTAGCATTCGTGAACGTTCGGAGTTTGGAACGACTTCCTAGTGTGTGGAGCGCTACCGCTTTTTATACTGCGCTTCCGCTTTTATTCTGCGCGTTTCTTTCGAAGAAAATAAAAAGAATGGATGCGGTTGCTGTCGAGCTGTTTCTTTTTTTTTATTGTACATGGCGTACATGTCAATTAATACAGATCGTTGAGAAACATTCCCTCCTGTGATTTTGATTATGACGAAAAATATGAATGACGTCATCAGCGACTAGTCGACGTCGACTCGACTTTCATCACATTAGAGTCGACTTTAAAAAATCTGAAGTCATGCAACCCCTAGTGTGTGAAGTTATTATAATAACGTTTTATATCATTTTATTCATCAGGTGTTTTCAACCTCCGGTGCCACACTGACGGTGTACGCCCCCGGACGGAAGAAGACCGTTTGCATCCTCAGTAGCATGCACAGCGTGGTGAAGACTGGGGATACCCCGAGAAAGAAGCCAAACACCGTCACCGACTACAACAGCATGAAACGCGGTGTGGACATAATGGACCAGATGGTGAGGAAGTACACCGTGCGTCAGGCAACGCGGCGTTGGCCGGTCGCTGTGTTTTACAACATGGTGGACATCGCAGCGCTGAACGCGCATGTTCTTTTTCAAGCATGTACCGGGGCGAAGGAGAGACGGGTGGACTTTTTGGTGGAGTTGGCAAGCGAGCTCGCAGAGGCTTTTATGGGAGCCAAGAAGGTAAAAGAAGAAAACATTCCGGTGCAACTACCCCCATCACCTGAGACAGGGAAAAGGTCATTGTGTCAGGTGAAGTTCAATTGCAAAAAGAATCACGCTACTGCGCGTTGTGTTTCTTGCGATAAATACACGTGTGGGAAATGCAGAAAGGAGATGTTGTGGCAGTGCCAAATATGTTCAAACCAATAAACCTCTGCAAAATGCAAAACATACACTGTGTCGACCTCTTACTAAGGGAGGGGAAAAATATATTTCTGTTGTGATCACAAAAGTGGAAATATCATCTCAAATTGTAGCCTGTTGAACACAAAATGAAGTGATAAAATATTTTACACAGTTCTAAACCTCAATGTAAGATAAGATAATATATACTTTTATTGTCTCCATTTTTTGTGAACTCCATCCAGCTGACATGTATATATATATATATATATATATATATATATATATATATATATATATATGTATATACAGTGCAGGCCAAAAGTTTGGACAGACCAGTTAATTTCTGCATTGAACTCCATTATAATCAACTTCATGAAATAATGATCTTGAATGCTCGATGATCATTATGAGTGCACAGAAATCAGTCAAGATATGCTCAACAACTATGGGAACATTTTAGTGTTCAGTGAAAACCATTTCCAATTTCTAATTAAAAAATCCCAAGTGTGCAAAATTCTGTGTGAACACAATAAGAGTTGGCAGTTTTAAAGAGCCTAAAATATAAACCGCAATGTTTTTTTTTAACTCTTTCATGGTTTAGCACACACAAGTAATTGTGATCATAATACAATGCTTTGTTTTAGAAAATGTTTACATTTTTGAATTTTTAAAGAATTTCACTTCTGTAATGATGGCTGCATATTGCACACTTGGTATTCATTCTCTAAAATCACCTTGAATTAGACAATCAAAGCCAACAACTCTCAAATCCATCCCATATGTGTTCAGCACATCTTGACTTATTTTTTTACACTAATAATGACTGTAGAGCATTCCAGGTGATTATTTCATGAAGCTGATTATAATGGAGTTCAATGCAGAAATGAACTGGCAGAAATGAACATACACACACACACAAGACCATACATACACATAATATATATCTGCATATCCATATATCTATATCTATATATCGATATGTCATATCTGTCCATACGCATACATACACGCATGCATACATACACATAAGATAGCCTAATAATAATAATAACAATAATAAAGTGCACAGAAGAAATAATACATTCAAAAAGCCACCTGCTCTGTGTCTTCCCATACTGTGTGTACTTCCTCGGGTGACTGAAGCCCGGTTTATGCTTCTGCGTAGGGGATCGCGTCGCGATCACGCAATGGCCACGCCGTTGGCTCGGACGCCGTCATTAGAGCCCTATAGAGAGACACTCTATAGGACTCTAATCTCTCTATAGGACTCTAGCCGTCATGAGCCCGTGATACTTCTGCGTAGGGACTGCGTGGGGTTTAACGTCTCGAAATGCGATTCATTGCCACACACCGGTAGAGGGACCAGAATCACGCATCACATGTGCTCACTAGTTATTTTTATATTCTTGCTGGTTATTGGGTCAGAGCACCCCCACACAAATGGCACCTCCCCTGGGTGTTGAACCCACAACCAGTGCCTTGCTTGTTTCCTCACCTCTTCAAAGTGAGGAGCTGGCGTCAATGTTGCTGGTTATCATCACATGCACTGCATCACTGGTAACTTAAAGGGATATTCCGACATTTTTGGAAATAAGCTCATTTTCCACCTTCCCTCGAGCAAAACAATCGATCTTTTCCCGTTCATCCAGCCGTTCTGTGAGTCTGGCGGTACAACTTTTAGCTGTAGCTTAGCATAGATCATTGAATCGGATTAGACCATTAGCATCTCGCCCGCTTAGAAGTGATATGACGCGCCTCAAAGTATAGTCCCGGTATACCACCGGTAATAGCAGGTAATCACGTTGGTTGTATTGCCGGAAGAAGCCTACAGGGACTATTGAGGCGCTGTGTCATATCACTGCGCCCATGGTACCTTTGCAACTTTCCTTGATTATTACGCCAGAATGAGAGTATAGTTCCGGGTAAAATCAGCCTAGAAAATCGCCACGTTTCATTTTCCGTCGGTCTTATTGCACTTTCAAACTTGAGAAGAGACAAGTTTTAAATGGGAAAAATTCCGGAAATCGTAGTCACTTCTAAGCGGGCGAGATGCGAATGGTCTAATCCGATTCAATTATCTATGCTAAGCTACAGCTAAAAGTTGTACCGCCAGACTCACAGAACGGCTGGATGAACGGGAAAAGGGTAAAGATCTATTGTTTTGCCCGAGGGAAGGTGGAAAATGAGCTTATTTCCAAAAATGGCGGAATATCTCTTTAAAAACCTCCACATCAACCCATCCTCTTATAACGTTATTCATATGAATCTTTTGTTATTCATTCAGATTGATCAATTGTATTGTTTTAGCTATCAAACTCACCTTGGAAATACTACACTAAATGCTCCCGGTGAATCAATACAACTTGCATTGGAACCTTTAAACCTTTTTATTCATAACAATATTTGAACTGTAAAATTGCTATGCTCTACGTCATTTGTTCGGACTCTGCATTAGGTTTTTTTCTTTTTGAGAACATTCCCAAACTCTTCCACAAGCAGGCTTTTTCCTTTAATTATATCAAAATAATGTGCATTTGCTTAACAAATTTGAATTAAAAAAGCAATGCTTCTTTAACAAGAAGAGCACCAAACAGTATCGGTTTTATGCCAGGAAGTTTGATGTGCTCTTTCAACTACAAAAGCATCAGGTAATCATTTGTTAAGAACAGAATGAAGAACGTGTCACAGCCTTAGTTACATATCTACTGCATATCACATCACAGTAGCTCTTGTCTAGGCGATCGTGAAATCTCTCACCCCACCCCCCCCCATGAGCAAACAAAATATCTCAAATATATTTTACTCTTTTACAAAGGTGAAGCCAAATGTCAATATTGATGGAGACATGAGTAAAATGGGAGAAATTACAACTATGTTTTTTTTTTTTTTTTTCTTGCTGCAAGGTCATGACTCAATATTCTTCGCCTTCCTCCTCGCCTTCATCCCCGACGGTGTCGGTGCCGACCTCTTCGTAATCTTTCTCCAGGGCGGCCATGTCTTCTCTGGCCTCGGAGAACTCGCCCTCCTCCATGCCCTCTCCGACATACCAGTGGACGAAGGCCCTCTTGGCGTACATCAGGTCAAACTTGTGGTCCAGGCGAGCCCAGGCCTCGGCGATGGCGGTGGTGTTGCTCAGCATGCACACGGCCCTCTGCACCTTAGCCAGATCTCCTCCGGGTACCACCGTGGGTGGCTGGTAGTTGATGCCCACCTTGAAGCCGGTGGGACACCAGTCCACAAACTGGATGGTGCGCTTGGTCTTGATGGTGGCGATGGCGGAGTTGACGTCCTTGGGCACCACGTCGCCACGGTACAGCAGGCAGCAGGCCATGTACTTGCCGTGGCGAGGATCGCACTTCACCATCTGGTTGGCTGGCTCAAAGCAGGCGTTGGTGATCTCTGCTACTGAGAGCTGCTCGTGGTAGGCCTTCTCCGCCGAGATGACCGGGGCGTAGGTGGCCAGGGGGAAGTGGATGCGAGGGTAGGGCACCAGGTTGGTCTGGAACTCCGTCAGGTCGACGTTCAGGGCGCCGTCGAAGCGCAGGGAGGCGGTGATGGAGGAGACGATCTGGCCGATCAGCCGGTTGAGGTTGGTGTAGGTGGGGCGCTCGATGTCCAGGTTCCTGCGGCAGATGTCGTAGATGGCCTCGTTGTCCACCATGAAGGCGCAGTCGGAGTGCTCCAGGGTGGTGTGGGTGGTGAGGATGGAGTTGTAAGGCTCCACCACGGCGGTGGACACCTGGGGAGCCGGGTAGATGGCAAACTCCAGCTTGGACTTCTTGCCGTAGTCCACGGAGAGCCGCTCCATCAGCAGGGAGGTGAAGCCGGAGCCGGTGCCTCCGCCGAAGGAATGGAAGATGAGGAAGCCCTGGAGCCCGGTGCATTGGTCCGCCTGTATCAAATCATCATCAGTCATCATCAGTAACATTCTTTAGTCCTAACTTTTATGCACAATTTTATACAGGCGTAGTAGTACTCGAGTTCGGTCTTTGACTGGAGTCCGGACTCAAGGTGTTTTTTTCTATGGTCTCGACTCTCGGACTTGTCTCGGGCTCGCTGGTATCTGGACTTGGGACTTGTCTTGCTCTCTGCCCACTTGGTCTTGCCAAATCTGGCTTTTGGTCATCGAGCAAGTCTAGGTGTCTTTATTATGTTTAGAAACACTGGCCACTTGACTTGATCTTGACAAGTCCTGGTCTCGGTCTTGTCTTGGACTCGACAAAGGTGGTCTTGACTGCAGCTCTGATTTTAATGTATTCATGCTGAAGGGTGTGGCGCGCGCGTATCTCACTAGCTTGCGGGTTCTGTCGAGAACCAGGTCGATGATCTCCTTGCCGATGGTGTAGTGGCCGCGGGCGTAGTTGTTGGCCGCGTCCTCCTTGCCTGTGATCAGCTGCTCAGGGTGGAACAGCTGGCGGTAGGTTCCGGTGCGCACCTCGTCTGTTTGTTGCAAAAAATGCAGAAATACATGAAAAGACTGAAAAAAAAAGAGGAAATATTTTGAGACTGGACTTGTAGTGCTCAAGAACCTGCAATGTCATTTGTACAGTATTATATTCTATTTAGATTTTTTTATACAGTATTTATATATTCTTACGACATCCAGTGTGGGCAGCAAAGTAAGAATTTCATTGCACAGGGAAACATGTTTCTTACTGTACATATGACATTAAAAGCTTTGAATCCTTTGAATCCTTTGAATCCTTTGAATCCTTTGGCTGCTAGCGTACGTCTAATGTATGTCACCTAAAAGTGCTTGTTTTTGGCACTTACAACATCTGATTCTCTTGTATCATTAAAGGGATAGTTGGGAATTTTGGACATAGGACCTCATTTCCAAGCTAGCCAGTGTGTTACTTATCATTGGAGACGTTTTCAACACATTTCATTCAGTTCTTCTAGTTGCAGAGTTTGCTGGTGCTAGGCTTATAAAGACAGTCTTACCCACTCCACGGTACACCCGCGGCAAATAAATGATAACGCCAGACTATGGAGGTAAATGTCTGTGTTGATAGGATAATGTTAGAAATAAAACCAACATATGTCCAAAATTTCAAACTACCCCTTTAAGGAAAGGATCCTTACAGAGAAATCTAACTTTCCTGTCCTGGGTACAGTGGAAATGTGAGGGAGAGCAGGAAAGGGGTTGATGGTTCATTGTATAGGACGCGTAGCTTCGTATTAACTAATAGATTTGGGTGAAGGACAGTTTAGACTGTAATGACAATTGGGAAATATCCTGCAACAACGAGATTTCAGAGCAT
>JAXIVH010000469.1:0-10000 GCA_036785325.1 Urophycis tenuis | reverse complement strand
TCTCTCTCTCTCTCTCTCTCTCTCTCTCATCTCTCTCGTCCTCTCTCTCTCTCTCTCTCTCTCTCTCTCTCTCTCTCTCTCTCTCTCCTCTCTCTCTCTCTCTCTCCTCTCCTCTCTCTCCTCTCTCTCTCTCTCCTCTCTCTCTCTCTCTCTCTCACTCTCTTCTCTCTCTCTCTCTCTCTCTCTCTATATATATATATATACACATTTAAAAAAGGCAATTTTTGGTTTATCTGACTTCCACTGCAATCAACTGTGTTGGTTTCTGTGAGCCTATAGAGCAATTAAGCAATTAAGTCATTAACCTGCTGGCATAAATGATTCAGAAAGTGAAAAACTTCTAATATGACCCAAACACTTTGAAGGAAGCTACTGTGGGCAATCACACAAGTCAGTCATTATGGTCATCATCATTATAGATGGATAGATAGCTATACTTTATTGATCCAAGCTGGGAAATTACATTGTTGACTAAAATGTCGTTTCTCGGCTGATGTAGGCCAACATCTCTAAAGGTAGTGAACAGGGTAAAGAAATGATTCATTTCAGTGAAAATGTATTTAAAAGATTTTATTTCAAACCGTTGGCAGAATGAAAGGGTTGATTTAATTTGATGTATCTGACATTGGGATTTTTTTTAAAGCACACAATATGCATTTGATTTGATGAATTAGCAACACTTTTTTTTTGCGTGTGCAATAAGGTAAAGGGTGGGGGCGTTTAGCAGACGCTTTTGTCCCAAAGCGACTTACAATCAGTACATGTGTGGGGGGTTCGACATGTGGACAGTTGGAAGAGGAGGAGGAGGGGAGAGGAAGAGGAGGATCGAGGGGATCGAACCGCCGACACTACGGTGAGCGGACGACCCGCTCTGTCCACCCTGCTCTACCCCCACTGAGCTACTGCCAGTT
Organism: Urophycis tenuis; assembly: GCA_036785325.1. NCBI lineage: Eukaryota > Metazoa > Chordata > Actinopteri > Gadiformes > Phycidae > Urophycis > Urophycis tenuis. Next base: position 9,089 of record JAXIVH010000469.1, on the reverse strand, counting down.
CAGTCTAGTTTCCAGTAAATAACTTAGATTAGTGCTTACATAATGGATGGAAGGTACACTGAAACCATAAGACATTTATGGATTCATTTAAAAGTTTAGAAAGAAACGTTCAAACATGACAAATCAAAAACATTTGAAATGGATGCTTATCGCCACGTAAAGATGACCAGACAAAGCACTTTAGATTTCGCGGAAAGGCCAACCCTAATAAATAACATTTAGACCACGACTCCGTTCACAATTAAGCGGTCGATATCACTTCTGCGGTTAGTCGAATAGTTAACAAACAATCACATAACTCATGCAGTTGAAACCCCCTTTTCAAAAAGATCTTTTTTCTCAAACTCAGAGGGTATTTCAAATAAAATAGTCTACTTTGACATTAACGACGAATTTTCCAGATGTGAATCACTAACACGCCAATTCTAATTCAACAACAACAACAAAATACGCCAAAAAATACCGTCAGAAATAACAGTCAAAAGAAGAAAAAGAAACGGGCAGATGATGACGGTGGGGGTTCATATGTGACGCTTGTATGCAGTGTGCTTTAAAAAAAAAACAAAAAAAACAAACGTCGTATCGGTTTTTTTTTTTGCCTGCCGTGTGTCTTTCACGTGTACAAAAAAAGGGGATTCATTACGTTCATGCGTTCACGTCAACCCGCACAGTGTTCCCCCCCCCCCCCCCCCTCGCCCCCCCTCACCCTCGCAAACCATCGATCGGTCAGTCAATCAATCAATCAATCAATCAACAACGCAACCCTGACCACGCCCTTAATCCAACGCTCAATGTTGCATGCCACCCAACAGACAAGACACCCTGTTGTCAATCGGCTCTATGTTCTCGTTCCCGGCTGTTGAATGGGTTGGGGGGGTTTGGAGCTGGTGGGGGGGTGGGGGGGGGGGGGGTGTGTGTTTTTGAGGCCTTAGACTTTCTGGGTGAAGTTCTCGGGAACACTCCCTTGATGGAGGTGTCCTTGTTCTGGAGCCAGTGGGACTCCTTCACACGCCGATGAGCCAGCCGTCGTCCTGCAAACACAAACGCAAAAAAAGGGGGGGGGGGCGGGGGGGGGGGGCGTTTAGCAGACGCTTTTGTCCCAAAGTGACTTACAATCAGTACATGTGTGGGGGGTTCGACATGTGGACAGTTGGAGGAGGAGGAGGAGGGGAGGAGGAGGAGGAGGGGGGGATCGAGGGGATCGAACCGCCGACCCTACGGTGAGCGGACGACCCGCTCTGTCCACCCTGCTCTACCACCACTGAGCTACTGCCACCCCCACAACACAATCAGGCAGTATCAGCAATGCTGAAGATTGGACCACTTATATATATATATATATATTTTTTTTTTTCCACCTTGAATGTGTCATGTCAATTCTCATCCTCTAAACCTCAAGACAAAAACACTGGTAAGCATTATTTGTATTTGATAGCTGATCTGGGATCGACCACTACTTGTAGCATGAATGAGATGTATGTCAGGGATGATATGTAGCCACGCCCCCCCCCCCTCTTTGTGGCTGTCATGGCCGCCTAGCATTAGCTTCAGGTAGCTTCCTCTGGGGACCGGTTCACATGCATGGACATTACTTTACTGTCTCCAATGTCTACTCATCGTGTATGTGAATAATTCAATCAATCATAAAAAAAATGTGTGAGATTGTATTGAGCGGATACAATTTAGTTATTATCACAACTTGTGGTGTAATGAAGAACATACTTAATATTTCCACACATAAACACACAGCACTCCGGTTAACCACAACAATATGTCTTTGTTCATGTAAATGTTGCAAATGTTAGCATTATGAAGGTAAGTATTGATTAAGTATTCTCAGTAACTACGCTTGATTTCACACTGTTACGCTTGATTTCACACTGTTTCATCACAGTTACTTTCTAATTTGTATATAGTATTTGTATATTCTTTGTTGGTATGTTGGTATGTGTCTTGTTTTAGTTATTATTATTTAATATTTATCTTTTTGCACTGAAGGGAGAGCTGTGCCTCAATTTCGTTGTGCCACCGTATTTTTTTATACTGTTGTATAATGACAATAAAGATTCTATTCTATTCTATTCTAATGCCCCACATTCAATTAAAATTACATGACTATGTCCCCATAAAGGCCATCAATTATATGAAATGTTAACATAATGATGATAATGATAACTGGACTAAATCACCCAAAACATATATGTCACATCATATGTGATTGTGATACATGTTAAATAAATTCCGTACTGATATCATATATCATATATCAGATTCATTTCATACTGATATTATATATCAGATCATGGTAGAATTCCACTGCATGTGTGTATTTATTTTATTTGTATTCTTTTTCATTGTTGGTATTTATTTTATTTCTATGTGTTGTATTGTATTTAGTGTACCCTGGCTGCTACAGATGAAAGCCCTATACTTGTTGCAAAGGGGAAGTGGGCTTTGTATTGAGGTGCCACTGCAGTAAATTGTGATCATGCTTACCTGAGAAAACATGTTAAATGTAAAGCACGGTTTTGACCTCTGCTCTCTGAAAGCGGCCTTCCATTGACCAAACTAAAGGCTGGGTTATGCTTCATTATGCTTCCGCGTTGACGTAACGCTTGGGGGGGGGTTTACGGACCCTTTACGTCAGGCCCTTGCGTCAACGCAAGGGCCTGACGTGCACCTCCCAAAGATTCTAGACGCGCGTCGAGGCGACGCAACACCAACGCAGCGGCGTCGGCTGTGATTGGTCCGCGAACTACATTGGCTGGAGGTCGCTTTTCCGGTTTCCCACTCGTAAACACCGCTACGGTGTGATAAATGCTTCGACTGATTGGCGACAACATATATATACTGTATATATAACTTTTGCCTTCATTTCTGTAAACTTTTTTTTTTACTCGCTAGTAATCCGTATGTAATGACCAGAATGGTCATTCTGGTCCCTCTACCGGTGTGGCATTGAATTGCATTCCGACACGTTAAACCCCACGCAGAACCATCACGGTCTCATGACTGCGTCCGAGCCAACTGCGTGGCCATTGCATGATCACGACGTCATCACTACGCGGAAGCATAACTCGGCCTTTATAACGTTTGCTCTTACCCTTACGCTCACTGGCGTTTTTTTTTTTGACAGAGGCTTGGCGACGCGTCACCATTAACTTCCAATGGCAGTGAGCGACGGGCGACAAAGCGAAGCGTGTGGGCTGCAAAACGCGAGGAGGGCGGGGCAAAAAAATAGAAAACGAGTCCTATTCTACGTAAATGTTGAGCGAAAAAACGTGGCGTTTTTTTTTTTTTTTGCAAAAGCCAATCCGAGCGAAGGAGGCGTGGCGGCCGTGCAACTAGACATAATCCAACATGGTGGACCACGTCGGCGAGAGATAGGATTATGGATACATCTAACGAATGTGACTGTACCCTGGTATGTGCTTCGAAATCTATCGAGAAATGAATGTTGTTAAACCAGAAAACGTCACGGGTATGGCTGGATATGATCAATGGCTGGATATGATCAATTGTTTTCGAGCTGACACAGGTTTCAATACTATCGCTACAGACACTCCCCCGGAACGCCCACCAGGCGAAAATCGCCGAGCACAAAAACGCTCGGTCGCCCGTCAGTGTAGAGTAGAGTGTAGGGTTAAGCAGGCAGTTTTGAGCTCAGATGAAAACCCCACACCTTTTGGAAAGAGGGTGAATCTGAGCTTTGCATTGAGGTCTCCACTGCAGTAACATTGAATCACGCTAGCCTGGAAGTCCCCCCCCACAGAGCCAGACACACTCAAGTGGCGTGACGAGGTGACCGTTGTCTGACCTGCTCGTCGGGGCTGTCGAAGGCCAACACCAGCACCGTGTCGCCGGTCTTCAGCTCCAGCTCGTCTCCGTCCGTGGCGGCGTAGTCATGCAGGACTTTCACCTGAAGGTGAGACAGACACACACACACAGACACAGACACAGACACAGACACAGACACACACACACACACACACACACACACACACACACACACACACACACACACACACACACACACACAGACAGACAGACAGACAGACAGACAGACACATTACAGTCTGCCCTTTGTCAATAACACAACCTTACATTTGGCACATAAGTCTTTTCATTGTGTGTGTGTGTTTTGAGAATGCAGTGTTGCTTGACATTGTTTTGCTGTTGTGTCATTTCAATTCACTGTATGTATGCACATTGTGTTAAGATGTATCTATATTTATGCATATTTTTACATATGTTTATATTTTATATTTATATTATTATTATCATATTTATATTATTATTATTATATTTATATTTTATATTAATGTTTCACCGTTATATACCTCCACACTGTTTTTTTACTTCTATACGGTTTTTCTCTTCCTGTTACAATTTACCCATTCAACTGGAGCATTTGTGACCAAAACCATTTCCCTCAGGGATCAGTAAAGTATTTTGGTCCGTCTGTCTGTGTTAAGCGTTGTCGCATGCTAAGGAACAGTGGCAGACACTAGGACAAGCTTCATCCAGCCCATAACGTAGTTCGTATATATATATAACACACAACACATAAGAGGGCTAGTCCTTAAAGGGATATTCCGCCATTTTTGGAAATAAGCTCATTTTCCACCTTCCCTCGAGCAAAACCAATCGAGCTTTACCCTTTTCCCGTTCATCCAGCCGTTCTGTGAGTCTGGCGGTACAACTTTTAGCTGTAGCTTAGCATAGATCATTGAATCGGATTAGACCATTAGCATCTCGCCCGCTAGCATCACGCTTAGAAGTGACTACGATTTCTGGAATTTTTCCCATTTAAAACTTGTCTCTTCTAAAGTTTGAAAGTGCAATAAGACCGACGGAAAATGAAACGTGGCGATTTTCTAGGCTGATTTTACCCGGAACTATACTCTCATTCTGGCGTAATAATCAAGGAAAGTTGCAAAGGTACCATGGGCGCAGTGATATGACGCAGCGCCTCAATAGTCCCTGTAGGCTTCTTCCGGCAATACAACCAACGTGATTACCGGGACTATACTTTGAGGCGCGTCATATCACTGCGCCCATGGTACCTTTGCAACTTTCCTTGATTATTACGCCAGAATGAGAATATAGTTCCGGGTAAAATCAGCCTAGAAAATCGCCACGTTTCATTTCCGTCGGTCTTATTGCACTTTCAAACTTGAGAGAGGCAAGTTTTAAATGGGAAAAATTCCAGAAATCGTAGTCACTTCTAAGCGTGATGCTAGCGGGCGAGATGCTAATGGTCTAATCCGATTCAATTATCTATGCTAAGCTACAGCTAAAAGTTGTACCGCCAGACTCACAGAACGGCTGGATGAACGGGAAAAGGGTAAAGCTCGATTGTTTTGCTCGAGGGAAGGTGGAAAATGAGCTTATTTCCAAAAATGGCGGAATATCCCTTTAAAACCCAGCAATCAAATCCCATTCAAACGTGTTTCATCGATGATCACGGTGGCTCATCCCCGCTCTACCCCCCCCCACTGAGCTACTAGTCACCGGCATGCGTGTTTTATTGGTTGAGCAGGAGACCACCCACCACTAAAAACCCCTCTCTCACCTTGTACAGGAATCCCTGGGGGAGGTCCCCATCTCCATTGGCAACCGCGCTCTGCAGGGGGAAAGACCATGCAAGGTGTCAAGACGTCACATGACACAACACACACATCATCAGCAGAGAGTTAGTTATATAGCGATTTGCCCAAACCCTGGGTCTGGTCAGATGGGAACCCGAGAGAGAGAGAGGGCCCGGGTTCGAGTTTCGGGACAAATATTTGAAGAAATGATGAGCTTGGGGTTCGGGTCGGGGGGGCTCGGGTCACATCTGCTGTAATTTGGAAATGTTAATTGATGTTTTAATTGACCCCAGCGTGTTAACCCACCGCGCAATGTTGCACTCATCTTGTTGTGTTGACATTTCCACAACGCCTTGCAGTTTGCTTCATAAAAGGTGAAGGCTTTCATCAACACAGACAGTAAACGTGTCATTAAGTATGAAACAAAAAATAAGACTTTTAACTGTGTCGGGTGCGGATGTAAAAAAAAAAGCTTGACGCTGTTGGGCTCGGGTTCGGGTTCGGTTTACTGTTCTGTCGGTGCTGGACCTGGGCCTCGGACAGAACATTCCGGCCCGATCCGCACTCTAGTCTGTGTGTGTGTGTGTGTGCAGGAGCAGTGGGGCTGCTATGTTCAGCAGCCCCGGGGGGGGCGGGGAGGGGGGTTCAGTGCCTTGCTCAAGGACACTCCGACATGCGGACAGTTGGAGGAGGAGGAGGAGGAGGAGGGAATCAAGGGAATCGAACCGCCGACCCTACGGTTGGCGGACCACCCCGCTCTGTCCCACTGAGCCACACCGTTCACCGTCATTCTTCTGATTGCCCACCCTTTCCTCAGTCGGGTGGGGGGTGGGGGGGGGGGTGGTCTCGCTCCCGGCTTCTTGACCCACGTTCCAGACCCTACCTGGACCCCTCCTGCCTCCTCGCCACCGTCCTCTTCCCGTCTCGGCGCCATCGTCCCAGCCGGGCTGAGGCGCGGCGCCTTCGTAGCCGAGACCCCCCGGGCGACTCTGCGCCGGTCCAGCTCTGTGGGGCGTCCTCAGCACCACCACCACCACCACCGCCACCACCATCACCACCTCCGCCCTCGCCGCCGTCACCGCCACCGTCGCCGCCGTCCGTTCCCCAGTCGTCGACGGGGGGGCCGCTCTGGCTGTCGAGGGCGAGACGCGGGGGGTGGGGGGGGTGGTGGGTGGAGGAGGTGGTGGAGGTGGTGGAGGTACGAGGAGGGACGAGGGCGGAGGTGGTGGTGGTGAAGGAGGGAAGCGGGCGGAGGGGAACGGACAGAGCGGTGGTGGTGGTGGTGGTGGGCGGTGGCGCGAGGTAGAGGGTGGGGTTGAGTGGGGTTTGGGTGGTGGTGGTGGTGGTGGTGGGCGGTGGCGAGGTAGAGGGTGGGGTTGAGTGGGGTTTGGGTGGTGCAGGAGGGAGTCGGGAGCGAAGGGAACATCGGGGAGTCAAGGCCAAGTGCTTTCTCAAGGGCTCTTTTGGAGAGCAGACAATCAAAGTTCCGCTTGAGCGCTTGAGTCCTTTAAGTCGAGAGCCAAGATTCAAGACTTTGTTTCCCCTTCGGTTCTCTTGGTCTGCTGATATTTGTGTGTTTTTGGGCAGCGGGGAATATCGAATACATGTCTGTGACTCAGAGGCAAAGTGGTCTTAAAGGCTTTGTTTGGGCTTTGAATTAGTTGTAATAGTCTTCAATAATGATCGTCATTCGACAACCACAGGATGATAATGTAGTTACCGTCCACAAAATTATTTGGGAGAAAAATACTTTTTTTATCACGAGTAGCCGTTAGCAAAGCATGAGTCGTCTTTTGATATCAAAATCAAAAGGCGATCTGGGATTTCTGTCGCGACCAGACACAAGACTTTTTTCCATCAGACTCGAACCAGGGGAACCAACGTTGCAGAAAGAGACCGTGGAAATAGTGGACACATCCATCGATGGAAGTAAAGTCAGTTAAGGTGGGGGGGCGTTTAGCAGACGCTTTTGTCCCAAGGCGACTTACAATCAGTACATGTGTGTGGGGGGTTCGACATGTGACAGTTGGAGGAGGAGGAGGAGGAGGAGGAGGAGGAAGAGGGGGGGGATCAAGGGGATCGAACCGCCGACCCTACGGTGAGTGGTACGACCGCTCTGTCCACCCTGCTCTACCCCACTGAGCTACTGCCGCCCCAAAAAGGGGTAAAGGGGGGGCATTTAGCAGACGCTTTCATCCAAAGCGACTTACAATCAGTACATGTGTGTGGGGGGTTCGACATGTGGACAGTTGGAGGAGGAGGAGGAGGAGGAGGGAGGGAGGGGGGGATCAAGGGGATTCGAACCGCCGACCCTACGGTGAGCGGTACGACCCGCTCTGTCCACCCCTGCTCTACTGCAACAATGGTGCAACGCTTACCTCCCAAGCATCCCAGGTTGGCGCCTTCAGTGAGGCAAAGGGAGGACAACAGAGCCGTTTAGGGTCGGGGGCGTCACGACAAGCCAACTACCTTTTATCTACACGGTGCTAACGGCTAACGGAGTCGACGCTAGGTTGCCCTGCAGGTGTAGCGTGTGTGATGCAACGTTGACTGCGATCGCTGTGAGCAGAGTGGTGAGTGTGCGTTGAGACACTTTGCTTTGAAGGCGGGGACGTGCATGTCATGTGGTTAAGAGGGATTCGGCATCACATGCATCATAAAATCACATCATCACAAAAGGAGAAATATTAAAAGGGCTGTTAAGGAGACATGCACGCGCGCACACACACACACACACACGCATGCATGATGATGCTTTAACTGAACCTAGGGAAATCAGAATGGCATCACAAGGTTGTACTCATTTTCAAGTTCAAGTTTCGAGTTTCAAGTTACATTTAGTTACATTTACTCAGTAACTAAGTTCACATACTGTATAACAAACAACTGTCCTGTTGGACTGAATTGTTTTTTGACTGAATTACTATTTTCTACATAATGAGGTGTTGGACTCATGAGTGAATCAGTGAATTGATTCATCCACTGTTATCCGTTTCCCAGAAATGAAATTGTTGTTAAAATTGGCAAGTCTAAATATGCTTTGTATATGAACAAAAGCATTATCCTGTATTATCCCCCCCCCCCCCCCCCCCCCTTCTGACCTGACCATTGTCGACCTTTGACCTCTAGGCCAGGACAGGCAACCACACACACACATGCATGCACACACACACACACACACACACACACACACACACACACACAAAGGAGATGGGTGTCAGGGTTTTACATTACTGCACAATGCGCTTGGTGAAGGTGATTCCTCATGGACCTGAATGTGAAACACTAATAGCTGATCGAAGGGGGAATTATCTGGACGATAGTCCACAGGAAGTGCAATGCAATTTCCCTCATTAAAGTATTTCTGTCCGTCGGTCTGTCAAGTGCTTATTTTAAAGAGAGGTATAGCTAATGCTAATGCTCGCTAAAAGATAACTAATGACACATCACTTATAGATAGAGACATAGCTAATGATACATCACTTATAGATAGAGACA